>JAMPIV010003110.1:0-300338 GCA_024509875.1 Oreohelix idahoensis | reverse complement strand
TAAGTCTTTCTATAAGTGGGCTAACGGCTGGCACACGTAAAGTTCATCTGCAAGTGTGTGTGGCGCAGGGGAGCAGTTGGTGTAACCCGGAGCCCTGGTCTAGGAAGTAATGTGCTATCAAAGGCGATGGTTTAGTTTTTACTCACTTATCAGCTTGTCAGAAAGTTCACGCACAGAGGACTACCTGGGGCGTTTTAAAAAATGTTAACAGACGCCAAGGTGTGGAGGAAAAAACATCCTTTTTAGTTGCAAAACTGTTCAAATTGTATTTAGTCTACGCGATGAAGATATAGGTTCACTAATGTTTTCATTACACCAATCAGTAAATTTCATTTCCTCTCAGAAAAGTATATATGACCCGCTTGTGAGTTCCATGTATGCCAGGTGATTATCAAACTGTTAAGATATTAAAAATAGTTTACTGTAAACACTTCTTAGGGACCCCCATCACGGCGGGCATGGCTTTGGCCGATTTAAGCAATCGGGCCACGCGCAACATTGGGTTCCATTTTTTCTGGTTTTTGGTCTTCGACCGTCGGAAAAAAATAATTAGGTAAATTTAAAAAAACGCTTTTGTGAAACATGGAAAGCGTGTCATGTTTAAAAGTCTTTAAACATGGGGAAAAAATGGTAACAGTTGACCAAAAGACAAAACAAAGAAAAAAAAATTAACTTGACCTGCGTAAGTAAAATTTTTAATTTTTTATACAGCAAACTAGTTACGGATGGTAGTACCCGGCTTTGGTCCGGTTTATCCTAGTAACGGTTTATGAAGCTTCTGAAAATGCACGAATAAAGATAACAGATTTTTGATTCATTTTTTATTCTTCGCTTCTTTTAATTTTACATAAGCTATCATTTACTATAACTGTTTAACCATCCACTGATATTTCTTTTCGTTATTTTACTACCTTTAAATATTGCAATAAAATTTCCCATTGAACATTGCCTTGGCGTTGCCCCTGATAGAAAAATTGATTAAAATTTCTTGTTGGTGTAACTCTAGAGCAATTACCATATAGCTTATTTTCTAATGTTAATGTGCTGCTTATTTAAACCCACGCTACAAAAAAGGTAGTGTAAATTCCGGAAGGTGTTGTAATCGCAAAAGAGCATTTTCTATCTGCTTCAGAGACTTTAGCAAAAAGCAAAAAGGAAGTGGCAGAAACGTCAATATATTCGCTTATTTTATTTTGATAATGTAAAATCTTCTGCCATTTTTTTTTATACGGTCCATTATATTACGGGGCAAATTACTCTTTTGTCAAGGTTACGTTCCAGTAACATAAACACCCATCTGTTATGGCTTAACTGTATTTGTATAACTTTATGATTGTGGACAAGTCAAACGCGATAAACAGAGAGGGCCGAGTACAATAGATTAAAGAGGTTACTAACATGGTCGTTTTATCTTAAATGTTAGTTGTAGCTTCGATACAACATGTTTGTTTAACCAAATGGGGTGGACCAGAGAGAGAGAAAGAGAGAGAGGATTTCTGACCTTTGCTTCTTGACTCGCATATTGGACCGGAATGTATGACGCGACGTTATTTCTTGGCGATGTCTAATAACTATAAATAAATAAAGACATTGGCTGATGTGAATTTACAAGTTAAATTGGTCTGACAACACAATATGATTGTCTAAGCTGTTTCCCCGCCGAATTTGAAAGTAGAGACCAACAATTATTGACGAATGAGGAGTCTGACTATATCACATAAAAAAAAACAACTACTTCCGGCAACAAGTAGATTAGGGCAAGGACTAACTATATATTTTCAAATTAAAACGATCATTTCCCAATAATAATTAAAATATGTGAATGTGAATTATGCAAATTTATAAGACACCCTACACTGGTGATTGAATTAGAAAAAAAAAAAAAACTAAATGTGCAGAAATTAATATTTCGTTTCGGCAATGTATTTTAAGCCATAAGGCTTGGGTGTATTCAAGGACTTATCAACTAAATCAAATTCTCATCACTCAGAAGATGAGAATAGACTCCATATAGGTGTAAAGGAAAATTATTTTGAAGATATAAGATGTAACTTGTAAAATTAAAAGTGTTAAAAACTTCTATCAAAAATATTTACTTTTACAGTTACCTCATTAATTTTTAGGTGTTTGCAAATTAGCTAATTAATCATTAGATCACCATGGTTTCTCAGGAAAAACCCATTCCCCGCCGTTTTCCTTTCCCGCGGGTTCTATTCAAGACTGTACAAGAGGCAATAGAACTGTGGAATCTCATTGTTTTAAGTTCGTTAAAAATTATTTAACATTTTTTTTCTTTTTTAACTTACAAAAAATATATAAGCCTCAAAGCCAAATGTGTGGAAGAGTGTTTACTCCATTACTTCAATCCGTTAATTGGTTTTGTCACTATGACTTATAATATAAAAAAAGTGACTTATAGTTAAATCATTCACCTTCATCTAGATTAAAGGAAAGTTACGAATAATTTTCCTAAATCGAAAATCTAATTTTTCCCTTTCGCGAATTCTTTTTGAACACACTTGAATTTAAATTCCACTGTAATGAAATATAATCCGAACATGGAACAGGCTAGGGTCCGGGAAACTTTTCTGCTTATTCTCCTCGGACGTTGTAAAAACGTTCTGACATCTGTCGAACGTGTCGTTAGATTTTCTGATGGTAGATATGTGATAAGTCATAGGCTGTGTTCTATGGCTCAGCACATTGATCCAATAACACTGGACAACAGCCAAAATGTATCCGAGACAAAAGTAGCTATTTTTAACTAATTTGGACATGCTGATCCCGAATCATCTCATCATCTCAACCCATAACCCGTCATGGGTCGTAGGGGTGCCATGGTGGAAGCATCAGCAGACAGGGTCCTCCACTGCTCTCTATTCTCAGCAATGCGTACAAGTGTGGAGAAACCGTGTCCTGCCCATTCTTTGATGTTATCAGCCCAGGATTTTCTTTGCCTGCCTCTTCTCCGTTTACCTTCGACTGTTCCCTGGAGGATCGTTTTCGAAAGGGAGTCATGACGAGTTACATGCCCAAACCAGGCAAGCTTTCGACGTTTCACTATTGACAAAAGTGGTTCTTGATGGCCTGCATAGGTGTTTATTTTCTCTCTAACATAGACATTTGTTTTGTGCTCTTTATAGCAAAATGCGCAAAATTCTTCTATAACATTTATACTCGAAAGCCTGAATCCATCACTCCGTATCTGTAGTGAGTGTCCAGCCTTCACACCCATACAAGAGAATAGATAATACAAGTGATTTGTATAATTTGATCTTCACAGGAAAACTGATGTTACTTTTCCAGATCACATTCAACCTTGTCATGGCAGCTGAGGCCATCTCAAGTCTTGTCTTGATTTCTTTATTTGATCTTCCATCACTACATATAGTGGACCCGAGATATTTAAAGGTGTTAACTTCTTCTAACGTTTGCCCATTTAACGTAATGTTGGTCGGAACATGTTTCTTATGGCTATTCACCAATATCTTGCTTTTTTCTATATTAATTTCCATCCCATATGTTCTTGTTACTTTCTCCAGTCTAGAGGTAAGGTCTTGAAGTTCTGATTCTGTTCCAGCTATCAGATCAATATCATCAGCAAAACGTAGATTACACAGAGGTCGGCCTCCAATCGATATGGTTGATTTATAATCGTAGAGAGCCTCCTGCATAATATGTTCTAGATAAATGTTAAAGAGCACTGGTGACAGGATACATCCCTGGCGAACTCCTACAGTTGTTTTGAAAAATTCCCAATGTCATTGCTTGCAAAAACAGCACTGCTTGCGTCCTTGTATAGTGCTTCAATGATATCTATGATGTTGGTATCAAAATTGAATTTTCTCATTATTTGCCATAAACCTTCATGCCAGACTCGATCGAAGGCTTTTGTGAAATCGATGAAGTTATGCTATAAATCATGTTGATGCTGGAGATGTTTTTTCGATCAGTAATCTAATATTGAAGATTTGTTCTGAGGTACTTCTTTTTGGTCTAAAGCCAGCCTGTTCCTCTGACAAGATTTCTTCTGATTTCTGTTTTATTCTGTTCAAAAGTATCCTTAACATCACCTTACTTGGATGACTAATAAGGCTAATGGTTCTGTAGTTGTCTTGCACATTTTTTAGATTTCCTTTCTTTGGAAGCGGTACGTATTACTAAATGACTGCGTCTCATTCTTTTGGGCCATTTTTTTGTACTCCATATTTCTGGCAAATTGTTGTCATGATTTTTACTATATCTGGTCCTCCATATTTCAAGAGCTCTGCTGGTATATTATCCACACCCGGTGACTTCCCTCCTTTCATCGAACATATAGCCTCTTCCACTTCTTCCCGTAGTGATCCCGAATATGAATTTTAAACTCGCGCATTAGCTCTAGTTTTCAAGATCGGGGGGGGGGGGGGGTTGAGGGGGGGGGGGGGCGGGTGTGTTCAGTACGCTAGTGGCTTCACATTCCCGACGCGAATGACAAAGGCAAGGGCAACACCTGCTTGAAATCTATAGTCACTTTTCTCGGTAAGCATTTGTCTTCTCGCGTTAGTATCGAATGCAGTTAACTTTTGAGCTGTGGTCATTTTTGCGCTGGACTGCGCATGACTTGTCTTGTTGTTTGGTCGATCGGTTTCCGCCCACCACTAGTGGGAGTGAGCGATTTGGAATGGCGAAAGAGATGCCTCGTTGAAGAGGGGATCTCCGCTTTTTTTTTGTTCTGTCAGGGATGTGTAGTCCTCTTATGGATATTTCGTTTAGTCGAGATAATACCTCTAGTGTTTTCCCACATGTCGGGAGGCGTGATATTTCTGTGTATTTCATGAAAGCAAGGTAAATTGACTTTTTCATTAACTCTATCGATTTTGGGTCGTGAGCGATTTCGATTCATAGCCTGTCTCCGAAAGTCGTCGTCACGAGATGTTCTTTCCCAGCTCACATGTCGCTGCATTGTACTGCATCGGTTGATGCAGGTTCCAAGGACCATTACTTGCTACTTTGTTAAATGAACTAGGTTTAGAAAACCTTTATTATCTAGAGGATATTCTTGAGGACATTATTTATACTTCGGCAGACGTGTCTGTCTTGCTGAAGTCAAACTAAGGAGAGTGAACTGATCTCATACATCTGGTTATCTCCTGGCTGTTATAGAAAAGGATGGAGTTGTTCACCTGACTACATTTACAGCACTTTGAAATATAACATGCATCTGACTCATCATTGTAATGCTGTCTACCGTTTTTTGCTGTATTGAATGTTGCTGTGATAATGACTGTTTGATGTGCCTACACATTTGCGTAACCATTTTGTCACTGTGGCGTCCACAATAAATAATGAAGAAAAACGTCAACGGCTGTTTCAAGACTCATTGACTTTATACGTCGTGAGTTTACTGACGTCCTATGTGGATTGCCCTGTTATTGTTGCATGAACATTGTTTTGACTGAACACATCTACACACTACACAAAACCAGACATGCGGATGCCATCCATCATCATATGGCATCACGCATCATTTGGTGGCCATAAGCTGGTTTGATTCTGGTACTAGCAAACACGGGGTCCCTTACCCACTTCATTTTCAACAAGAATTCATCAGCATCCTTCAAGAAATTAACATTCTTCAATACAGTCAACATCTTCAAAATTTTCAAAGTACTCGGCGTTGCCCGGTAAAAGTCAAAATTTCAACTTTTTGACGGAAACAAGAATTTGACAGTACCCGGCGTTGTTACATGTTGCCGGATAACTCGGACTGCTGTTATCTTTTACGCAAGTCAAGCAAGTTGCTGCTGTCAAGGTTCCAGTGCTGTCGTTTTTTGAGAAGGTCAAGTGCCGGTTGAAACGGGTTGTTTTCTGAAGAAGGCCAAGTACCGATTTCCATCAACTTACTTTTGGATTAGAAGGTCAAGTGCCGAAACAACTCAACACACAGTATTTCAGAAGCTCTTGTACCATCGTGTTAGCAGTGGAAGCAGTTCAGATGTGCCATCATCGTTGGAGCTTCGCTCTTTAGGACGTTGATTGACATCCGTTTTTCTGCTGTTCTACGATTGGAAGCCTTTAAGTTAAGTGGCCTGTTTGTATGTAAACTGTGCCCTTATACTTCTGCTGAGTCTTCTGTGTATCATCTCATTCTATATATTATATGTCTATATGTTATTTGTATATTTATATGTTTATATTTCAGCGGGTTCTCGGTTGGGTGGTGTCTCCGTTAGATTATGCCACGTCATAGAGGTCGTCTATTGTGAGCGTTTTCTGTAGGGTTTGCAAATTTCCGATACTGGAATTTGCTAAGCGACTTCTGTTGCTATTTATGTTAGCTGTGATGACATGTTTTAATATTGTTTTCGTTATTATTTCACATTCTTTAGTTTTTGTTGTGATTTGTTTGTATTTGTTAGCCTACTCTTGTCTATAATTTAGTTTCATACAACATTTTTGTTTATACACTGTGGTGTCATGTATTTTGTTTAATTCTATCGCAGATATCGTCACATTTTTTGTGATATTTCATTAATTTCTGCTTTATTTTTAGTTGATTTCTGCGAAAGTTTTTGTATTGTTGCTGATCTTTGTTATTGTTTACATTGTTATTGTTTACATTGTTTGTATTGTTTACATTTTCAATGTTTACATTCTGCATGTGTTTACATAGTCATTGTTTACAGTTATAGTAATTAGTTAATGGGCTATGCTAATGCACTGTTACTACTATACTGATGATAAATGAATGATGAATAGTGTCGTGCACTATTGAATGAGAAGTGCACTTATGATCAAGATTTGAGTGCTGATATTTCATATACAAGTTCTTTGATTGGAGACTTGTTTCCCACAGAGACTGGGATAATATAATGTGATGTGAATATACAAGTGCTTAATTAAGACTTGTTACACTTAGGTTTGAAATAAATTAGTTAATTATTTCAGGTTTTGGACTCATATGTTAGACAACATGTCTACATTTGAGCACTTTATTGAGCAGGGTAAATTGCTTGGGAAGACTGGTGATAAGTTAGAAGAATTTGCAACTGCTCGATATGATAAAGCAATGGAAGCTGAACAAAAGAAACTGCATATGGAAGCTGAACAAAAGAAACTGCAGATGCAGGTGGATGAAAAGAGATTCCAAATGGAAATGGAAAAACAAAAAAGGGAATCAGAAGCTGAGGAAAGAAAGCTACAGCTAGAGGCTGAGAATAAAAGACTTGAAAAAGAAGCTGAGAATAAAAGACTTGAAAAAGAAGCTGAAAATAAAAGACTTGAAAAAGAAGCTGAAAATAAAAGACTTGAAAAAGAAGCTGAAAATGAAAGACTTCAAATGCAGGCTCAAGCTGAAGAAAGGAAGTTACAAAGAGAGTCTGATGAGAGGAAAGCAAAAATGGAACATGAAGAAAAACTCTTAGCTTTAGAGTTGGAGAAATTGAAATTGACGAGCATGAGTAATGGTAATGATTCAAACAAGGGTTCATCTTCTGGGAAGGCTAATAATGATACTTTTAAGATTAAGTTACCAACATTTAGTCCTTCCAGTGATGACATAATGTTCTATCTGGACAGATTTGAACAAGCATGTACAGCTCATAACATAGACAAAGCAAAATATGTTTATCAGTTATCAGGGATACTGACAGGTAAAGCTCTAAGTATATTAAATATGGTGGATGAACCTGACAAGAGCAATTATGAGGTTGTCAGGGCCGCTTTGTTAAAGAAATATCAGCTTAACGAAGACGGCTATCGTCTACAATTTAAAAAATGTTACCTGAAAATGGAGTTGAATTCTCCGAGTTTATTGCAAGAATACGCATTACTTTCTCACGATGGGTTGAACTATCTAAGACGGAAAAAACTTATGAAGGACTTATGGACTTAATACTTAGAGACAAAGTCATGTCGTCTGTCAATGAGTCTTTCCTTGCTTTCCTTCATGAACGTAAACCTAAAACAATAAAAGAAATGGAAGATTTCTGTTGCCAATACGTAACTGCGCACCCACACATAACCATGGGTAACTCTAAGGTGAAAGAAGGTTTACCAGTTGCTTCGGCAGCTCCGTATGGTCAAAACTTTGCTCGTAGATCCCAACAAAATTTTGATAGAAAGGGCAGCGGTAATTTCTGTCAAAATCATGGAAACCAATTTCATGGTGATTCTTCTTCGAAGAATTGGAGACAACCTGATAGTGGTCGTTACTATCACCCTAATAATTATAAGCATTTCAAAAGAGGATATGGTAATAGAGGTTATTCCTGCCGAAGACCTCAGAACCAAACAAATAGATGTTCGCATCAATGTGAACATGATAGTAATCGTGGAAACTGGAATTCGAACCAGTATAACAATTACAATAGAGACAATAATAACTGCAGAGATAATAATAACTCTGATAACTTCAGAGGTAATAATAGTCGGGGTAGATCTCAACACAAAAAAAAGAGATATCAGCAGGCTAATGCTGTACAACAGGAAACTGAGGGAGCCTGTAATCATGTTGTTGATAGTAAAAAACTTTGACGCTGTCACTAGTTCTGCTTTTGACTTTGAGAGAGCAAACAAATGCCCCCAATGCAGTACTTTATTCGAACCGGGTACCATAACTACTTTGAGTTGTGGTCACCCACTTCCCGCTCTTCCTGCTGCTGTTGCGCATGACGGGAGGGGTTCTTTAATTCTACATAAGGGTCTTGTTAATGATACTCCGGTCTCACTACTTTTCGATTCCGGATGCACCACTATTGGTGTTAGACAATCGCTTGTAGATCCATCTTGTGCTACAGGAAGGGTTATTAAATGTGTCACATTTGGCGGCACTCTAGAAAAATATCCTACTGCTGTAATTCGCATTGCCACTCCTTTCTTTACTGGAGATGTGCATGCTTGTCTCTTACCTAATCCTATTGCGGACCTTATTATTGGTCGTATTCACGGAGTTAGGGAGTGTACCCCACAGCAGATTGCTGCTTGGGAAGATAATAACATGCAAGCTACAAATGCAGTAGTTACAAGAGCACAAGCTCTACAAACACCCGAAACTTCACTGAATAGTGATAATGAAGTTGATAGCCAAGATAGTCACTTAGTAATTACTCGTGACTCTTTCATAAAATTGCAAGAAGAAGATCCTTCTTTAAAAAAATTCTTCGTTCTTGCGAAGAAAGGTGATCCGAATCAGGATACAAATAGAAAATCTTGGATTGCAATGAGAAACGGCGTACTTGTACGTATGGTACAAGATTCGACTACGTCGGCACATTCGCAAATTCTTGTTCCCAAGAGCATGAGAGTCCAAATATTACAACATGCTCATGACTCGCAATGTGCTGGACATATGGGTTTTGCCCGTACGAAGTCGAGAGTCCTTGCGGCTTTCTTTTGGCCTTTTGTCAATAAGGACATTCGTATTTACTGCCGATCATGCAAGGTATGTCAGGAGGTCAAATCTAGAGGACCACGACATGCTGCGCCTATCCAGGCTGCTGACATTCCTATTCGGCCGTTTCAGAAAATGGCCATAGATATTATTGGCCCTTTTAAGGTCAAGTCGGCCAGAGGACATCAGTTTATCCTTACATGTGTCGATATGTGCACACGTTGGCCAGAGGCTATTCCTCTTAAGAGCATATCTACTACAGATATCGCAGATGCTCTTTGGTTGATATTTTCTCGCTTGGGGTTCCCCAGAGAAATATTGTCAGACCATGGCACTCAACTCATATCTGACACTATGTCACAGGTAATGTCTACCTTACATATTGAACGATCTCTCAGTAGTATCTACCATCCTATGTCTAATGGGTTAGTTGAGCGTCTGAATAGAACGCTCAAGACTTTGCTTGGTAAGATAACTGAAGATCATCCTCAAGATTGGGACAGGGTTTTACCCGCGGCTCTCTTTGCCTATAGAGAAGTCCCTAATGAACACACAGGATTTTCTCCCTTCGAACTTGTCTTTGGCGCGCGTCCACGCGGCCCTATGTCTTTATTACACGATCTCATCACTGCCGATGATATTAGCGATGAAACTCAATCCTCATATGAGTATGTCATTGCTCTTAGACAAAAGATCATTGAGGCATGTAAGCTAGCAACTGCTTCATCAGAAATTGCTAAAGAGAAGGCAAGGCAGTTTGCTAACAAGAATAGATGTCTACGACAACTTTGTCCAGGTGACAAAGCATTCGTCCTACTCCCCAGTAGGGAAAATAGACTTCTTATTGCATGGAAAGGTCCGTATGCAATAGTCTCTCGGATTTCCGATGTTGACTATGTGGTCGATATTGATGGAAAGCATAAAACTTTCCACATAAACATGCTTTCGGAATTTCACGAACGTCCGGACTATTTGCTGCCTATTTTCCAGGCAACGGATGATGCTCCTGCACCTCACGGTCATTATTCATCCCTGTCTGTCATTCAGGATGAGGAAGCTACCTTCTCTGATGTCAACCTTCCCCTTCCAGTGGTTCCATTACATTCTACGGAATCTTGGAAAAACGTTTCTGTTTCTCCTAATCTTTCTGGTGACGAACATCGACAAGTCTCGTCGATGTTACAAACATTTCAGGATGTTCTCACTGACATTCCTGGACACACAGATGTCATAGAACATGACATAATTCTTACCGACAATAATCCAATTAGGGTTAGGCCGTATCCTATTCCTATACACTTTCAGTCGCAAGTGGAAAAGGAATTGGATGAAATGATTCAATTAAATATAATTGAACCATCGACTTCACCATATTCTTCTTCCATGGTTATTGTCCGGAAGAAGGATAAGAACATACGAATTTGCGTTGATTATCGCAAATTGAATCAGGTCACAAAGTTCGACGCTGAACCGATGCCTTTGTTAGAAGATCTACTGATTAGACTTTCTAATTCTAGATTCTTCACTAAACTTGACTTGTCTAAAGGTTATTGGCAAGTGCCTTTAGCAGAGCATGCCAAACCTCTTACTGCTTTTTCTACACCTAGGGGTCTATTTCAATGGAATGTTATGCCTTTTGGTCTCATGAACGCCCCTGCCACTTTCGTTCGCATGATGCGTCGAATTCTGTCACATCGTTCGGATGTCATCGCATACTTAGATGACATCTGTCTCTTCAGTGATACCTGGGAAGATCACTATTTAGGGTTATATGACTTACTGTCCACTCTACGTGAGAATAATTTGACAGCAAAACCTTCTAAAGCTTTTGTTGGTTTTGGTGAAATCTCTTTCCTGGGTCATCGTGTTGGTCATGGTCTCTTGAAGACAGAAGACCACAATACTTCCAAAATACTGAACATCTCTGTTCCTAAAACGAAGAAACAAGTTAGGAGTCTCTTAGGTTTAATTCAATTTTATGGGAGATTTATTCCAAATTTATCTTCGATCATGGCACCTCTCTCAACATTGTTGAAGAAAGGTTCGCCTAATCTGGTCCGTTGGTCTGAAGAATGCCAATCTTCACTAGACCAAATCAAGAATATATTTTCTTCTCCTCCCATCTTAAGATTACCTACTCTTGATAGGACTTTTGTTCTTCGGAGTGATGCTTCATCCACTGGGATTGGAGCAGCACTGATGCAAGAATATGCAAATACTCTGCATCCTGTTATGTACATTTCTAGAAAACTAAATGCGGCAGAGAGGAACTACTCGGTTTTAGACCGTGAGTTGTTAGCGATGGTTTGGTCAATTCTAAAGCTACAAAGATTCCTCCTGGGCGCACATTTCATTCTAGAGACTGATCAGAAAGCTCTTACAGCTATTCAGACTAAGAATTTGAAGAGTTCGAGATCCACTCGATATGCTATAGCTCTTCAACCTTTTCACTTCACGGTACGAGCTATCCGTGGTGCGGATAATGTGATGGCTGACATTTTGTCTAGATGCCCACATGACTCCAACTAATACTTCTGTCCTATATTTCTATATATTACAGAGTCATAACACACCTATATTTCTACAATAGATTAGCACATCTGTACTTACTTTATATGTACACACTATCGTGCTTTGTTGTCATCTTCTTCTGTTCGTTTTTTAAAATGATAGAGGAGGACTGAGTAGTTAATATAAGGGCCGTTAGTTTACTAAACAGCCACAATTATTAATAATGTATTGTACCTTATGAAGCATATTAGTTATTAATTAGCATTATATTGCTTGTACTTTCTCAGAATGTCATTGTTGAGCTGAGGACTTACCTTACGAGTTCTAGATTGTGTACTTACCCTCGGAATACCAGAGCATATGTCCTGGATCGTCATGTAGTTTAACTTTACTATGTACTTATGTCATTACATGTCAAAGAATGTACTATTTAAATTTTCCTATCAGATTTGTACATCCATTTTTAAAGACAATATTAGAGTATGCTGTTTAATGATGATTATAGTAACTTGCATACGTATATTGTGTTTACATGCTAACGTGATGTGTGTTGGTGACACCTCCCCGATGTGAATATTTTTTGAGACATATTTATTTTTCTGTTGAGGTATATCCTCACCAGACACTCTATAATTAGCCTATTGTTTGGCAATTTAATTAATTATCAGCGCATAATTCGTGCGTTTTGAGCCGCTTATCGCTTGCTCTTTGATATTGAAAAAAAAATATGTTCCACATTTTTTTTTTTTATCGGGAGGAGGTGGTGATATGTTGCGTGATAAATTCTCGCAACATCGTTTTATTTCAATATCTGTTTTATAACGCAAGGGCAACAACTGCTTGAAATCTATAGTCACTTTTCTCGGTAAGCATTTGTCTTCTCGCGTTAGTATCGAATGCAGTTAACTTTTGAGCTGTGGTCATTTTTGCGCTGGACTGCGCATGACTTGTCTTGTTGTTTGGTCGATCGGTTTCCGCCCACCACTAGTGGGAGTGAGCGATTTGGAATGGCGAAAGAGATGCCTCGTTGAAGAGGGGATCTCCGCTTTTTTTTTTGTTCTGTCAGGGATGTGTAGTCCTCTTATGGATATTTCGTTTAGTCGAGATAATACCTCTAGTGTTTTCCCACATGTCGGGAGGCGTGATATTTCTGTGTATTTCATGAAAGCAAGGTAAATTGACTTTTTCATTAACTCTATCGATTTTGGGTCGTGAGCGATTTCGATTCATAGCCTGTCTCCGAAAGTCGTCGTCACGAGATGTTCTTTCCCAGCTCACATGTCGCTGCATTGTACTGCATCGGTTGATGCAGGTACCAAGGACCATTACTTGCTACTTTGTTAAATGAACTAGGTTTAGAAAACCTTTATTATCTAGAGGATATTCTTGAGGACATTATTTATACTTCGGCAGACGTGTCTGTCTTGCTGAAGTCAAACTAAGGAGAGTGAACTGATCTCATACATCTGGTTATCTCCTGGCTGTTATAGAAAAGGATGGAGTTGTTCACCTGACTACATTTACAGCACTTTGAAATATAACATGCATCTGACTCATCATTGTAATGCTGTCTACCGTTTATTGCTGTATTGAATGTTGCTGTGATAATGACTGTTTGATGTGCCTACACATTTGCGTAACCATTTTGTCACTGTGGCGTCCACAATAAATAATGAAGAAAAACGTCAACGGCTGTTTCAAGACTCATTGACTTTATACGTCGTGAGTTTACTGACGTCCTATGTGGATTGCCCTGTTATTGTTGCATGAACATTGTTTTGACTGAACACATCTACACACTACACAAAACCAGACATGCGGATGCCATCCATCATCATATGGCATCACGCATCAAAACTGCACAGCCACGTAAAATTACCCAGAGTAAATTGAATGATCTAGTGAGAGAATTGCCAAAAAATAAAGCAGAGCTGTTAGGGTCCAGACTGGAGCAATGGAATCTTCTAGAAGAGAATGTGCATGTGTCTGTGTTTCGTGCTCGGTAAAAAGATCTGCTTCCACATTTCAAAATGACAGATAACCTCATTGCTTGCGTTGATATAGTGGGTCTGGTGGCAGCACTACACATCAACTACAAAGACGACGATTGGAGGCTGTTCATTGCTTCGTCCAAATTGAGCTTAAAAGCTGCGCTGCTCTATAATCGTAACGTTTTACCATCTGTTCCACTCGGGTATGCAGTCCACATGAAAGAGACGTACAACAACATGAAACAACTGTTACACACCATCAACTATGACAAGTATAAGTGGCAGATTTGTGGTGACCTGAAGGTCATTGCCATCTAGATGGGGTTACAGCAGAGTTACACAGTTTTGCTGTTTCCTCTGTCTTTGGGACAGCCGTGCCAGGACTTCCCACTAAAAGAAAAAGGATTGGCACCAACGACAATCACTTGAACCCGGGAGAAAGAATGTACTTAACGAACCACTTGTAGAATTCCACAAGATCTAGCTCCCTCCTCTCCACATCAAACTTGGACTAATGAAGAATTTTGTAAAGGCCGTGGATCGAAATGCGGCAGGATTTTTATATCTTTGTGATAAATTTCCAAGACTTAGTGAGGCCAAAATCAAGGAAGGTGTATTTGTCGGGTGTTCAGATACGTCAGCTCTTCTGAGAGCAGCGCTTTGGTGATATCTTCACAGGTGATGAAAAGTTAGCTCGGAACGCATTCCAGCACGTGGCCACAATCTTTCTAGGAAACAATAAGGCTGACAATTATGTTAGGGAATAAATCTTTTATCTGATGGATGGTGCAGATTCTTGTTCCCTCTCCGAGTTCATTAAGAGTATTTGTAGTAGCTGGACCCTTGTGTCCAGACGGTCTAGGGTTGATTTTATAATACAGTCCGACTTGCAAAGTTCTCACACACGTAGGCTAGTCTTCAGCCGTAGGAAAACTTCATAAGGCCTGATTGACGTTTAACAATATATATACTTTAATGCACGAACGTAGCTCCTCGATAATGCATCCATTACATTGATAATGGCAATCTCTAGGCAGTCCATAAAGTACGTTGTTACCACTCATTTTGCACAGGCTTGCTAAGGCATCGCTGTGCACAGCTGAATGGGTACACGCGACGGACCAGTGCTAAACGCTAGCTATTTGTTAAGGTGTGACCTATATGTAAATGAGTGTATGACGTAGGCAATGTCTGCGGCGAAAAACGAACGGTTAACGTTCGGGGGTCACGGGCATTCGAGGTGTTCGTCCTAATGGACAGTGTGTGTTTTAGGAGTTCCTTACTGGGGTCCTACATTCTATTCAATTATTGTCAGATTATCTACTGACACTACTTCAAGAATGTGTGTTTGAGTGATGTGTGGCAAGATGGCAGACAGAAGGTAGTACGTAACTGTGTAATACAAATTAACATTCATGACAATGTCGTTTTGGAATATTTGCAGACAGTTTGACCTCTAACGGCCAGCTGTACAGTTCATCAATTCTTACTGCCAGAGATAATATGGTTATTATGGAGCATCATTTTTATACAAACGTCTCAATGTGTGAAGTACTCAGTGTTGTGAATATCGTCAATTAAAATCGTGTTAATTGTACGATGGACTGAGCGTACTTATTTCAAGTTGGTCTGACTGCATTTACATGTGGATGTTATACATGCCAACCCACGACATAACATGTGTTACCGATAACATTCACAATTACACATAAACACGAGGTAACACCCAATGGTGGCCAGCAAACGGGAGTTTGTTTTTTTCTCCAATTCGAAATTAATCATTATGAAGCCTTCTGTCTGAGCCACTTTTACAAAATTTGCGCTATCGGCGAGCCATACTTTTCAGCGCGTACAAACTGCACTGCGCAGCTTTAGTTGACCTTTTCACGTCAGCAGCGAATTAGCGGCAGGATCCAAAAACATTAACAAGCCTACTACAAACTTAGTAATTTTGATGCGGTCAAGAGTTTGAACTATTTTTATTGTCATCAATGACATTTCTATTCTATAAGTATTTGCATCAGTTTTGGCAGCAGAATTTCAACTTTCTTCGAAATTGATCAAGCTCAGCGAAGATTTTCAGCCTCCAGCCCTCCACGTCTTGCACAGTCAGACAAGACAAGATGGCGTATTCGGCAACAACAACAAAATCATTGTTTTTGTAAACAACAATGAAGAATTTCAACACTATCATCCTCCTGTAGTGAGAGTAATCGATTCCATTCTGTCCAGTACCATACCTGGGGAGGATTCATTATAAGCTAAGTGGTCTACCTCTTGTCGGCTTAGTTTAGATATATCCTGTGCAGAGCCTTTTGTTTTCTGCATGTTTTATGTTTCTTTGTGTATTTAAAGGGGGGTCAGTGAAGGACTTGATCATAGGAAAACATCCCGCTCTGGCTGGGCCTAAGATCAAGGTTGTCTGTAGGATTGGTAGGTGATTATTTCAGGATTGAGGGTCCGGCGCACATGGCCGAGTGGATAACGCTTCACCTGAATTAATCATATCCTTTTTTCCGTTTAGTTGTGTTGTCACGTGATGCTTGGTGTTCAAGTTCGTTGAGTGTTTCTGATTATTTCGTTTTGGCAACATTATTGTTTGTACACAGTTGATCGTACCTTACTGTCCCTCAGTTCCTGTGTGTATTAAATGTAGTAAAGCGTGTTTGTCTTGTTATTTTGTTAGACTAAGCATTGTTATTGTTATTTTTACTTAAATACATTTTTATTTATTTTATTTTATTTTTTTATTATTTTTCTACATTAGTATTGTCTTTCTTGGCTTGTTGTACTGTGTCCTGGTCATAGTTTGTCTTGTCTACTTCACGAGATTAACATATGCTCACATAATATTTTTCACTTGCTTTATCTTGACATTTATAAGAATTTGCATTGGTACTGCTAATTACTATATAGTACACATTTTACATCACAAGTAAGTCATTTATAACCTTCTATCATGGCTACTCTGGAGCATTTTATTCTATTGGGAGAAAAACTTGGTAAGCAGGGACAAGCTTTGGAAGAGTTTGCCATGGAGCAACTTACAAGAGCAGAGAGTAGATTGGAGAAAGAGGAACAAAAAAGGCTAGAAGATATTGCCAGAGAAGAAAGGGTACAAGCAAGAGAATAGAAAAGAAGACAAGAAGAGATCGAAGAGAAAAGAAGACAAGAAGATTTTGCAGAGAGAAGAAGACAGGAAGATTTGGCAGAAAGGAAAAGACAAGATGAGATAGATTTAGCAGCGAAAAAAGCTCAATTTGAGCATGAAGAGAAGATGGCTTCTTTAAATTTAGATAGATCTAAAATAGAATCTGGCAATTCACAAAATCAGGAAGTGACAGGTTCGTCTAAGAAAGTACTTCCTAACACAATTAAACTTCATTTACCCAAATTTAACCAGAATTCTGATGACATATCTTGCTTTATAAATCGTTTTGAGACAGTATGTACAGAATACAAACTTGAAAGATCATCATGGGTGGTCCATTTAATGCAAATAGTTACAGGTGATGCTTTGACTGCTATTTTAACTATGGATGAGAACAATAGGCAATCCTATGAGGCAGCTAAGGCGTTACTTCTACGAAGATACCAACTTGATGAGAATGGGTATAGAATGAGGTTCAAAAAAACTCATACCCGACATGAACAAGGACTTCTCGGATTTCATTTCATCTATTAAATTATGTTTTGATAGATGGATTGGTTTGGCTAAGATTGAACATACATTTGAGGGTCTTAAGGATCTCATATTGAGGGACAAAGTTTTATCCTCCATTAGCTCAGAATTTTTAACATTTTTGCATGAACGAAAACCTGAATCTTTACAAGCTGTTGAGTCTTTAGGTCGACAATTTATGACAGCTCATCCGGGGCAGGTTGTGAGCAACTCCACGGTGAAAGAGTCATTACCGGTTGCTTCGGCTCGTTCTGTGCAAATACAAAACCCAGGAGCCAGATCAAAAAGCATGGATCGGAATTTTGGTCAGAACAGAGACCGAAATGTCGGATCGTTTCGTGGACGGTACAATTTCGATACTCGACCATCTCAAGATCAAAGAAATTTTCGTCAATATCCTGGAGGTAATGGGCCATCTCAAATGTACAATAGATCAAACAGAGGATGGCGTAGGCCTGATAAT
Source organism: Oreohelix idahoensis (assembly GCA_024509875.1). Classification (NCBI taxonomy): domain Eukaryota; kingdom Metazoa; phylum Mollusca; class Gastropoda; order Stylommatophora; family Oreohelicidae; genus Oreohelix; species Oreohelix idahoensis. The sequence continues at coordinate 282,318 of JAMPIV010003110.1, read as the reverse complement.
TCCTACATGTATAGAAGTGACAGATATTATAATGATGAGAACAGCCAGAACTCTCCACCTTTTCAACACTGTATAGGGTGCACATGCCCTCAACATTCTAATAATCATCAGAACGGAAGAGGAAACCGAAATAACTATCGTGGAAAAAAACAACTTTCAGCGCTCACGAAGTGTGGAACGTTCAAACTCGAACTCGAGTCATAATAGCAACACAGGGGTGGTCGATCAGAATAATGTAAACACCAACCTTGCTAATGCTTGTGCTGTTGACTTGTTCAATACATCAAATTGCTCTGAGTGCAGCACTTTATTTCAGCCAGGCGTGGTGTCGCGACTATCTTGTGGACATCCCATCCCTGCATTGGTACCAGCGTTAGCCTCCCATGATGGACAAGGGTCACTTACTTTTTACAAGGGTTTCTTAAATAACAATCTTGTTTCAGTTTTAAGAGATACAGGTTGCACCACTGTGGGTGTACGCAAGTCCCTTGTTGACCCTTCCTGCTGCACAGGGGAAATGGTAAAATGTATTACATTTGGTGGAACGGCAGAATTCTATCCACTAGCCATTGTACACATTGACACACCATTCTTTGCAGGGCAAGTTAAAGTTTGTTTATTGGAGGATCCGGTTGCTGAATTGATCCTGGGTAATCTTGTTGGCATAAAAGAATGTTCCACACAAGATATTGAAATCTGGGAACGACAGCATAGGCTGCACGCAAATGTGGTGACAACAAGAGCACAATCACATGCTCAAAGTCAGATTGAAGTGCTTGGCGATGATGATGATGATGATGATGAACATCAAAAACCTATGCTCACCAAGACTTCATTCATTGAAATGCAGAAGACTGACAAATCCCTGAAAAGGTTTTTTAAGTTGGTGAGACCACATGATTCTGATTGCTCAGAAAAATCATGTCCTTGGTACTCTATCAAAAATGATATTTTAATGCGTAATTATACAGACTCTACGTTAGTGCGTAGTCAAATTCTTGTACCAACTGTGGTTCGGCCATACATTCTTAGGCATGCACATGACACAAACTGTGCAGGTCACATGGGTTTTGCTAGGACAAAATACAGAGTCTTGTCTGACTTTTATTGGCCTGGAGTGGTGAAGGATGTCAAAATGTTTTGTCGTTCTTGTAAAATATGCCAAGAGGTGGCTACTAAAGGAGCTTATCATAATGCACCCATTCAGGCTGCTGATATCTCTGTGCGACCATTCGCAAAAATAGCCATAGACTTAATAGGTCCACTAATGGTTCCTTCAGCCAGAGGTCACAGGTTTGTCCTTACCTGTATTGATATGTGTACTAGGTGGCCTGAAGCAATACCTCTTAAACATATTGCTACCAGTGATGTGGCTGATGCACTTCTCCTAATTTTTACGAGATTGGGTTTCCCAGATAAAATTCTATCTGATAGGGGACCACAGTTTGTGTCAGACGTCATGTCACAGGTCTTGAATCTATGTAATATAGATAGATCTCTGAGCTCTGTATATCATGCCATGTCAAACGGTATGGTAGAACGGCTAAATAGGTCTTTGAAACAAATGCTAGGTAAGGTGACCACTAGTTATCCACAAGACTGGGACAGAATGCTCCCAGCAGTGCTGTTTGCTTATCGGGAAGTTCCAAATGAACACACTGGGTTTTCTCCTTTTGAGCTCCTTTATGGTGCTCCACCACGAGGACCCATGTCAATGATAAAACAGCTACTGTCAGGTCCAGAAATAGCCCCCGAAGTTCAGTCATCTTATGACTATGTGGTTAACCTGCGTCAGAAACTTCTTGAGGCTTGGCAAATTGCTGTAAATTCTTCTGAAAAGGCAAAAGAAAAAGCTCGGTCCCTTCAAAACCGACGGAAAAAGCTTAGACAATTACTGCCAGGGGACAAGGCTTTTGTATTGTTACCAACAAGACAAAATCGCCTTCTTATCTCTTGGAGGGGACCATATAAAATTATGTCAAAACTCACAGATGTTGACTATATTCTTGACGTTGATGGCAAGAATAAAACATTTCATGTCAATATGCTAAAGGAATTCCATGATAGACCTGCATATCTCAAGCCTATTTTTGATGTTTTGGACGAATCCTCTGATCGTCCTACGTCATATTCCTCCTTATCTGTTATTCAGGAAGAAGCTACTGCATTCCCTGACATACCCTTACCTCTTCCTGCAATATCACTGCAGCCTTCAGAATCGTGGCTAAATGTTTCTATCTGTCCTGATCTGTCTGCTGCTCAACAAACTCAAGTCCTTGCAATTCTTGAGTCCTATCAACAAGTCCTTACTGATATTCCTGGTCGGACGTCTATCATTTCTCACGATATTAAACTCACAGATAATCGTCCTATTCACTTGAAACCTTACCCTATCCCTATCCACTTTCAGGATCGGGTCGAAAAGGAATTGGACGAGATGCTAAAACTTAATATCATTTCACATTCAGAGTCACCATATTCTTTCCCGATGGTCATCATCAGAAAAAAAAGATAAGAGTATTAGATTATGCATTGATTTCCGTAGACTCAATAGTATAACAGAGTCTGACGCAGAGCCAATGCCAGTTCTTGAGGAATTATTAGCAAAACTTTCGGAAGCTAAGTATTTTAGTAAATTTGACCTATCCAAGGGGTATTGGCAGGTACCTCTCACAGAAAGAGCCAAACCTCTCACTGCTTTTGCTACTCCTAAAGGTCTCTTTCATTGGAATTTCATGTGCTTTGGCTTGGTGAATGCACCAGCTACCTTTGTCCGCATGATGAGAAAACTTTTTTCTCACAGATCTGATATTATCTCTTATATAGATGATATTTGTTTGTTCCACAACTCTTGGGACGAACATGTTTCTGGACTTAAATCTCTACTCGAGATTCTTCGGTCACATGGTCTTACTGCAAAGCCTTCTAAGATTCACATAGGGTTCCACGAAATCTCCTTCTTAGGTCACAGAGTTGGACACGGATTTCTCAAAACTGAAGACAACACTATTTCAAAAATTCTTAATTTGTCCATTCCTCGGACAAAGAAACAAGTAAGAAGCCTCCTGGGTCTTGTCCAGTTCTACAATAAATTTATGCCACATCTGTCATCCATTACTTCAGTTCTATCTGAGTTGACTACAAAAGGCTCTCCTAATAGGATTGTCTGGACTGAGCACTGTGACAGAGCTCTAGCCCATTTAAAAGAATTCTTTTCATCTGAGCCTATATTAAAATTACCTGATCCAAAATTAATTTTCATCCTCAGAACGGACGCTTCACAGTATGGGATCGGTGGTGCCTTAATGCAGGAGGTGGATGGAATACTTCATCCAGTTCTCTATATCTCGCGTAAGCTCTCTCAAACTGAATGCAGATACCCCATAATTGAGAGAGAGCTTCTAGCAATTATCTGGTCGGTGACCAAACTTCAGCGATACCTTCTTGGGTCTCGTTTCATTATTGAGACAGACCAGAAGGCTCTCTCGTATTTACAGAGTGCACAGATGAAAAACCCAAGGGTCGCAAGATATGCGATAAACTTACAAGCATATGACTACATCATCCACCCAATTGATGGCAAGTCCAACGTAATGGCTGATGTACTATCGCGTTACCCACAGACAGATAATACAGATTCTCAAGCATTTGGCATTGTGTAGAATAAATTAATGCCTATACACTGACCATGGCACAGAGCTGAACCTCTACATCTACCATTGGATTTGAATCACGATGTCGAGGGTACCCACAGTATGAGGTGCTTGATAGTCATTTCCGGACTTTTTGATATGACATTACAAGACATTGTTATGCATGGTTAAGTTTTTTTTGTTGGTCTCGGCACATGCTCAATGGTAACTTCGGCCACACAGCTATCCAAAGACATTTGTAAGTGACTTTCTTTCCTGCGGGTACTTTGAAACTTAGGTGTATGATGATCAAGAATTAAGGACATGGTCACAGACTTCTCCAACTCACTATCAAGCAGTATTGACTGGTATCATCTGTTATTTCAACAAATACTACGTGTCTGGAACTTTTACTGACACATCTTGTGCAGAATGCTTAAAATCGGATTGACTTTTGGCGTAAAGGAAACTCACATCTGGAACATTTTCATAACCATACCATTTAAGGGACGATAAAATTAAGAAGTGATAATACCTATGCCTTACTTTAAGAACTTTAACTAGTTTCATTATTTCAAGATGATGAACACATCTTAGACATTATCACATGGACATAATTAAATTTACAGTTTTTTTTTCTGTTTTTTTTCAATATGGTTTAATATCATTCAATTAGCTAGTTAAATTGATTCATCATTTAATTATTTCATTGAACTTCTCCATGTATCATGCATCACAATTTTATTATCATATTTCATCATTTGACATCTCCATTTAGTTTTTTTTTTTTTTTCCATTTCTTGACATCTTTTCTATGGACAATTAATCATATCTAACATACACGACTTTTACTTCACGTTTTGTGAAATGGTCAAGGGTTTGTCATCCTCCTTTGAGGAAAACTTTCAGTTTTCGCTGGGGGGCGGGGTAGTGTTACCACTCATTTTGCACAGGCTTGCTAAGGCATCGCTGTGCACAGCTGAGAGGTACACGCGACGGACCAGTGCTAAACGCTAGCTATTTGTTAAGGTGTGACCTATATGTAAATGAGTGTATGACGTAGGCAATGTCTGCGGCGAAAAACGAACGGTTAACGTTCGGGGGTCACGGGCATTCGAGGTGTTCGTCCTAATGGACAGTGTGTGTTTTAGGAGTTCCTTACTGGGGTCCTACATTCTATTCAATTATTGTCAGATTATCTACTGACACTACTTCAAGAATGTGTGTTTGAGTGATGTGTGGCAAGACGGCAGACAGAAGGTAGTACGTAACTGTGTAATACAAATTAACATTCATGACAATGTCGTTTTGGAATATTTGCAGACAGTTTGACCTCTAACGGCCAGCTGTACAGTTCATCAATTCTTACTGCCAGAGATAATATGGTTATTATGGAGCATCATTTTTATACAAATGTCTCAATGTGTGAAGTACTCAGTGTTGTGAATATCGTCAATTAAAATCGTGTTAATTGTACGATGGACTGAGCGTACTTATTTCAAGTTGGTCTGACTGCATTTACATGTGGATGTTATACATGCCAACCCACGACATAACATGTGTTACCGATAACATTCACAATTACACATAAACACGAGGTAACATGTTATGAATTTAGTCATAACAAATTACCAGGAGCTTGTAGAAACACTCTTGCAGCGCTACAAGAGACTAGGATGCAACATGTCTTTGAAATGGCACTTTTTACACTCTCATCTGGATTTCTTCCCTGCTAACTGCGGTGCTGTCAGAGACAAGCATGGGGAACGATTTCATCAGGACATTACTACCCTCGAAAAAAGGTACCAAGCAATGCTAGCAGACTATTGTTGGACACTTGTGAGAGATGCTCCAGAAACTCATAACAAGCGACAGGCACAAAGGCGTCGCTGAGAATCATTTCTGCTATGAGCATTATTACCATATTGTATGTATATGCAAATGTGTAAAACTTGTTTTATAGATATTTAAAAAAAATTAAAGCTAATCTGGTGTTTTAACGGTCTTTGATACATCTTGTTGTTCGTCCATCACGGGTGATGAAGACCACTCTGTTCATCCAATTATTTAGGAATATAATAGGTTAGTCTATGGGTACGAAGGTGACTGATGAGCCCGATGCGGGCCTGGAAAGATCTTGGACAGTGTGGGCAGGGAATGTTTGCTTCATGTGAAGGTTTTATTAAACGGTCCTTTTTAGCTTGTCTCCGCTGTTCCGCTGCTGCTCTTCTGGATGATTCGCATGCCGCTGCCCCTTTACGAAGAGATGTGCGCCAAGCGGTTCGGTCTTGCGCAGCAACTTCCCATGTGTCTGGGTTTATGTCAAAGGTTTTCAATGACGTCTTTAACGTGTCTTTGAAGCGCTTCTTTTGGCCACCATGGGAGCGTTTACCCTTCTGTATTTCACCATAAAAGAGTATCTTTGGCAGTCGATGGTCTGGCATGCGGACTACATGACCTGCCCAGCGAATCTGTGACTGCATCAGAATAGTATCAATACTAGGGATACCAGCTCTGTCAAGAACGGCGGTATCCGGGATCTTGTCTTGCCATTTGATGTTCATTATCTTCCTGAGACAGACTGTATGGAAGTGGTTTAGCTTCTTTACGTGGCGCCTGTATACATTCCATGTTTCACATGCATATAGCAGCACTGGAAGCACCGCAGCTCTGTACACCTTCAGCTTTGTCTGTAGACTAATGCCACTTTTATGCCAAACGTTGGTGTGTAGTTTGCCAAATGTGCTGCTGGCTTTGGAGATCCTGGTGTTCACCTCATCATCAATGACAATGTTCTGGGATAGTGTGCTACCAAGGTATGTGAATCTGTTCACAACATTCAGTTTCTCACCATTAACCTTGATGATTGGCTCAGTATAAACTGTGCCAGGAGCTGGTTGGTACATGATTTCTGTTTTCTTCGTGTTGATGGTAAGCCCAAAGTTGGCGCAGGCTTCGGAGAATCTATCCACACTATGCTGCAGATCAGCCTCTGAGCCAGCATTTAGGGCACAATCATCAGCAAACAGAAGATCTCTGATGGTGTGTGATTTGACCTTGGTTTTTGCTTGAAGCCTCCTACGGTTAAACAATTTTCCATCAATACGATAACTAATGTCGATTCCTGTGTCCCCGTCTCTAAGAGCATCAGTCAGCATAGCAGAAAACATGATACTGAACAGAGTCGGTGCAAGTACGCACCCTTGTTTAACTCCATTTGAGACGGGGAAAGGCTCTGATAGCTCACCGTTTTCCTGAACTCTAGCCTGCATTCCATCATGCAGTTGCTGCACTATTGTGATAAATTTCTTTGGGCAGCCATATTTTGCCATGATCTTCCATAGACCCTCTCTACTGACCGTGTCGAACGCCTTTGTCAAGTCGATGAAAGCTGTGTACAGATCACAATGCTGTTCTTGACATTTTTCTTGTAGCTGTCCGTCAGCGAACACCATATCTGTGGTTCCACGTTCTTTCCGGAATCCACACTGACTTTCAGGTAAGTGACCTTTGTCAAGATAAGCCATAAGGCGATTCAAAAGGATTCTGGCGAATATCTTCCCAGCGATTGATAAAAGAGAGATGCCTCGATGATTGTTACAGTCTTGGCGATTACCTTTACGTTTATATAGATGTATAATTGACGCATCTTTGAGATCGTGTGGGATGGTTTCACTCTGCCACATTTGCTGGAAGATCATGTGAAGTTTCTCTATCAGAACTGCACCACCATCTTTATAAACCTCAACAGGAATTGAATCGGAGCTGGGGGCCTTTCCACTAGACAGTTGACGAATCGCTTTCTTAGTTTCCTCCAGAGTTGTACATCATCTAATGCTTCATTTATAGGAATTTGGGGCAGGCGGATGATGGCTTCGTCGTTAATAGATGATGGCTGGTTCAGAATATTATTAAAATGTTCAGCCCAGCGTTGGAACATTTTTTCCTTGTCTGTAATTAGTGTTTTTTCCATCTGCATTAAGGAGGGGAAATGATCCTGATGATGTTGGACCATAGACCGCTTTGAGTGCAAGGTAAAAATGTTTCAAGTCATGGCTGTCAGCAAAGCCTTGGAGCTCATCTGCTTTATTACTCAGCCATGAATCCCGCATCTGGCGTAGTTTATGTTGGACGATTCTACGCATGTTGTTGAAAGCGTCTTTCTCGGATGTAGATTTTGGATCATTTAAATATGCTTTATGGGGATGGTGTTTCTCAGCCAACATCTGCTTTATATCATCTGAGTTCTCATCAAACCAGTCATTTTGTTTCTTGATGGAAGGACCCAGGACCTCTGTAGCAGTGTTGTAGATCTGCTCACTTAGGGCTGCCCAATTTGTTTCCACACTTTGGCCGTCTAGCGAGATAGATTTGAGACGGTCTTCTAAGGTGTCAGTAAATGACTGTTTGATTTTTGTCTTCTTTAGTTTGGTGACATCCAGCCTCTTTTGAGTTTTCTTCCCCTGAGGGCGCCTGGCTGTTTGGATACGAATTTTAAGTTTAGATACAATGAGGCAATGATCAGTCCAACATTCGGCACCACACATGGACTTGGTCACCCGGACATCTTGCCTGTCCTTCTTCCTAACAATTACATAGTCAATTAAGTCCCAATGCTTTGAGCGAGGGTGCATCCAGGAGGTCCTGTTGCTGGTAGGAAGTCGAAAATGGTGTTGGTGACAAGGAGGTCATGTTCTGCGCAAGTCTGGAGGAGAAGAAGTCCATTGCTGTTACAGCGACCCACGCCGTACCTTCCACTAGTGCCATTCCAGGAGATGTTATCTGAGCTTACTCTTGCATTAAAGTCACCAAGAATGATGAGCCTATCTGCTTTAGGAACTGATGCAATGACTGCATGTAGTTCTTCGTAAAACTTATCCTTGACGTCATCCTGGTTTGTCATAGTTGGTGCATACGCGCTAATGATGGTGGCATGTTTTCTTCCATAGAATAGGGGGATCTTGACCGTCATCAGTCGGTCATTTATTCCCTTTGGGGGCCCCGCTAACTTGCTGACAATTGCTGTTTTGATTGCAAATCCAACCCCTGCTTCTCGTCTTTCTTCAGTTTCTCTTCCGCTCCAAAAGAATGTATAACCTGCACCCTTTTCGCAAAGTTGGCCCTCACCTGCAAGTCGAGTTTCACTCAGTGCTGCTTTGTCAATGTTGTATCTGGCCAGTTCTCTCCCAATCAGGGCAGTTCGTCTCTCAGGCCTGCTTGCTTTAAAGTCTTTGTCAAGGAGAGTGCGCACATTCCATGCGCCTAGAATGAGGGTGAAAAATCTGCCCTTTCTTTTTCTTATATGTCGCCCGCCGAAGTAGGGTACCCACCAACCGCGGTAAGCTGGTTAGGTAATGGTGGAGCAGGCAATGTTTAGGGCACCTTTTCTAGCTCCTTCCTCATGCCATGGAAGTGAGCAGTGCTTTCCTAAAGAGGGCTGCTCAGACACTCAGGGGGCTGCCGAATCCCACTGCTGCTCCGATCAGTGGAAGACGACCATATGGCCTGAGCCGCCTGTGTGTAGGTCTGTGACTACGACTGCCAGCGTACCCACGCCTGCCGCCTCGCCGCTCGCCCATTGCCACAGGACGTGTTGTGAGTGGATGGATGAATGAATGGATGAAAGAGTGACTTGCGCGGTGATTTGGATTAAAGTGAGGAAGAGTTGCGCAATTCGTCGACCTCACTCTCTCGCCTGGGTCCATCTCAATCCAGTGGCAAGACAAGTCAAGACGACTGGAGATGAAGTCAGGTGCAGTGGATGACCAGGGCTTTCTACGTGCCTCGCCGTGCTCCTTACGCTCCACAGCGCGTTGCTGGTAATCGCCGTCATGCCCGTTGAACCAACAGGTGGTTTCTTCCGCGCAGTCTATCGAATCCAGTCTTCGCATGCATGGGTAGGCAGACCCTAACTCACCGAAGGTTTATAACCATTCGGCTACCCTCACCTAGTTTAGCCGGCCTGTCAAAGCCGTTGCCCGGGGGTGGCCGCTGTCGCATGCTGACAGCTACGAGGAGCCACAGGTGAGAGCTGGATGCCAGGTTTGGACCAAAGGTGGCCGAGCTGCCCTGAAAAGGACATGACAGCTCCTTCATCAGAGGTACTACCAATACCTGACTTCCCAACATCCCCCTTGATACATCTAGACAACACGTCGGACACGACGTTAAGATTTCCCTTTTTAGCTCTGATGGTGTAGTCATAGGATTGTAAAGCCAGACTGGCTCTAGCTGCCTTCGGATTAGTAAAACGAGCAGTCTACTCACATACATGATTGGATGAATTGTGGCCTTCCAACTCATGTTCTGTGTTCCTTCTATTCCGAGATTGCTGGCGACCACCCTGAGAGTAAACGGTATTCGAATATCAGGGAAATGTAGTCACCGAAGACATCTGCACTTCTGTAGTAGATCGCTTCTTGATCCAAAATGTGTGGACTCTAGGACAAGAAGGAAATAGAGCGAAATGTAACTTCAAGTGTGATAGATTAGCATAACAGCATATCATACATTCAAAGCCACATAACCTGTATGTAATACGACAATACCATCTGTCGAATTCTATCCTATCGACGAAAACAGAACTGAAATACAAATAAAAAACAATTAGACAAGAGTTGTCTATAGAAATACACCCCGAATAAAGAACAGCGAATCTATTCTATAGTTCGAAAAATTAAAATTCTCGAGACAGAAGAATCCTCCAGATTAAGTAACGTACTTTACACCTCGAGACCAAGAAAAGAGATATTTATAACTCTTATTCTGGTTTTAGAACATAAGTAGCAAGATACCAAAGATAAGGTAAGGTATTAAAAAAATGAATAACATCGGATAACATGATCCTTTTTCATAGATGAAAAACACTATCATCGATGTATGTAATATAGTTATAAGGAACAGAGAGAATCTGTCGCTAGCTGCAGCTAAAGGTACTAGTAGATATTCCCTACCACAGAGAAAATACTAAGATATAGTCTCAGTATAGTATATCGATGAGTGTAATATACCTACACCATCATTAATCAAGGAATAAGCATGTATCCGGAAAGGAATTTATATACACCTATTACACAAAAAGTGAACAATGATCTGTAACACCTGAAAATGAAAGAGACAATTTCATTAAAAACGCCACACTCCTCAATGTAGTGACTAGTACAATCCGCATGAGATCATGGGATGTGAGTATCTGAAAAAAGATAATGGCAAAATATTACTATCCAGAATACACTTTTGGAGCTCGTGCAAACACGACTTTCTCACATGGAGAGACACAGCCAAAGAGCCCGAACTACCGCTCACATGTTCGATCTGAAACCGGCAAGGGATCGTCTGCTTAAAATTAGCAGACTATGTGACGTACTTCCGGAGTAGTCCTAGTAACGCTTAACAACAAGGAAGTCAGTACACAAACCAAGTTGAGAGCGACCGAAACTGATATGAATTTAGTCATAACAAATTACCAGGAGCTTGTAGAAACACTCTTGCAGCGCTAAAAGAGACTAGGATGCAACATGTCTTTGAAATGGCACTTTTTACACTCTCATCTGGATTTCTTCCCTGCTAACTGCGGTGCTGTCAGAGACGAGCATGGGGAACGATTTCATCAGGACATTACTACCCTCGAAAAAAGGTACCAAGGAAAATGGAATGCAGCAATGCTAGCAGACTATTGTTGGACACTTGTGAGAGATGCTCCAGAAACTCATAACAAGCGACAGGCAAAAAGGCGTCGATGTGAATCATTTCCGCTATGAGCATTATTACTATATGGTATGTATTTGCAAATGTGTAAAACTTGTTTTATAGATATTTAAAAAAACTAAAGCTAATATGGGGTTTTAACTGCCATTTTCATATTCAGCAGCCAAAACAACATAAAGTTAACTTGGTTTAATCTCAGATGCACACAAAAAGTCCAAATTTGTTGTCCTGTGTAATCCGCCTTCCACATTGCCATGTCGCATCCGAACGTGGCCTGTGGACCCGTGCCAGTCTATCGTTAAAAATGGGTGGACCATCGTAAAAACTCTTCGCCTTCTTGCTGGATTCCGGTGATGTTACAAACAGTGGTTTCGAAGTGCTCGCTTGATACAGAAATTATCCGCCACTTTTGTCACGACAGATTGTCGCTGTCTTTTGTTACATTGTTGTATTGCCTATGACGGCATCATTTAATCTCTGTGACAAAACGGTTTGTGCATGTACTTTGGCGCCCTTCTCTCCCTCTTTCATCGTCCTGTTATATGGGTGCACTTTTCATAACTGTCGTACTCTCCGGCAGTAGGCCTTCTGTTACGTCCTTTTTGGGTTCCTTAACAGTATTAAAGTGGACACAAGTCTTACTTCTGTTAAGAGGGTACGCATCAACAAATGTGGTAAGAATATATTTGTAATTAAATTCATTGCGAACGGAATCGCACATATTTGTGCGTGGGTATTTTTTGGTTTTGTTGCTAAACACTGGATGACGCAGTGACCTCAAGGGGATGTAATGGCTGAGATGGAAGTCAGACGTTGGTCTGTTTGTTCGAGCCCCATATAGTGGGTAAACTACTGTTGATGTTTATTTTATACGGCCTTCTATGTGGAAGCTATCGCCTTGAGGATTTAACAGTAAGTTTCATTTAAGTTAATGAAAATATATTACGCTTTTTTTCAGGTTGAATCTAGTCAGAACATTCAATGGGGAATAGTTGACCCTTCATTAGGGTGTACTGAAATGGATTGAAGATAAAGTGAAGTATTGGATCCAGCCTATTATTTTTCAAGTACGTGCCGCTTGGAAGAATTGTATTACAAACGTGAATACAAATATAAAGTATATTTCCGCCGTCCTATGGATTACGGCAGATGATGAGAGGTCAGTCAAATTCAGGACTTAGGATTTTATATGCACTGTTTACTATGATGCCTCAAATATGATGTTCGTATATCCCAGCTATATTGTTTACGAGGCCGTTTAAAGATGGGACATTCTGTGATGTATTACATATCCATGTTCATAATATGTATGTCTGCCCTTGAGAGGTCAGCCGCTATAAGAATATATGTCAATCAAGCTCATGATCCAAATTGCCTGATCATACATGAACATAGATCCGTTAACTATGATGTCCTGAGATTATAAGATGAACTTGTAATATGATGCCTGTGATTACGTCCATGATCGTCGGTTTTACGTCCATTAATAAACGTGATATCTAATGTAAAGACCGAACTTCAAGCTGAATACTTTGACAGTTCAAAGTTCTTTTAAATTAACCTTGGCCCACCTCTTCGTCCCACGATATTATCATTCGCGTTATTGAAGTTTTGTCGGCCATCTGTAAGCCCGACCGGAGCTGATCATAACTTAAGTCAGCCATACAAGAACATTTGTCTACTCCTAATCACAAAGGATTCCTACAGCATTAAGAGAAAAAGGACCCTTTACACCTTCATTTTCCTCATTCATCGTTCTATTTTTCGGCACATCGTATGCCCAACATTTTTTTGCTCTGAAGCCGCTCAAAGACTTGTTTACGTTTTACCATGTGAACTGTATTATTATCGAGGTTAATTAGACCCGTCAGCAGGTAATACATTTATCACCTTAGGCGTCTAGCCCCTTTGTTGGAGACGCTCTGTATTGACGCAACCTGGTCGCGCACGATCGATGAAAGGAAAGCCATATTGGGTGTCTGAGAGATCCGCCCGGGGGATGAACGCAGACACAGATGATAATTAGATAATCGTTTCCGCTGTGTCGTGATTTAGTCTGTCTCACAACACGGTAAATCTGACCATACCGCACGCCATAGGTAGAGAACTCTCTGATACAATAGCCAATGAAAACGCACCCTTATTATTGTGTGTTAGGAAACGTAATATGCTTAAACATGGAGGCCCATTCTGTGTAACTATGGGACAATGATATTTAATTTTGAAAATAAAAAAAAGTATCACCGGGAAGGATTATATAATTCCACAACGGGAATGTTATGTTAGAGGTAGGTGTAAAAACCTTCTCGAATAGTATTCTAGTAAGATAGAAATATCGAGTAAAAGAGCTTCGTTACATCAGGATTAGTCCCAACTTAGCTAGTTAAAGCATGCATATATTAAAATGCATTTTGTAAACTAATAATAATTCAAGCTTTAGATGACCAAAATCGTCCCATAAATAAGGAAGATAATTGAAAAACTAGTTTTTACTCATTGAACAGATAAGAAAATTATGCCTCAGTTTGAGATTTTTATCACCACTTTTGCCCCATGTCATCCGATACGGCGGATCATCATCTCATCTCAACCCATAACCCGTCATGGGTCGTAGGGGTGCCATGGTGGAAGCATCAGCAGACAGGGTCCTCCACTGCTCTCTATTCTCAGCAATGCGTACAAGTGTGGAGAAACCGTGTCCTGCCCATTCTTTGATGTTATCAGCCCAGGATTTTCTTTGCCTTCCTCTTCTCCGTTTACCTTCGACTGTTCCCTGGAGGATCGTTTTCGAAAGGGAGTCATGACGAGTTACATGCCCAAACCAGGCAAGCTTTCGACGTTTCACTATTGACAAAAGTGGTTCTTGATGGCCTGCATAGGTGTTTATCTTCTCTCTAACATAGACATTTGTTTTGGGCTCTTTATAGCAAATGCGCAAAATTCTTCTATAACATTTATGCTCGAAAGCCTGAATCCTTCGCTCCGTATCTGCAGTGAGTGTCCAGCCCTCACACCCATACAAGAGAATAGATAATACAAGTGATTTGTATAATTTGATCTTCACAGGAAAACTGATGTTACTTTTCCAGATCACATTCAACCTTGTCATGGCAGCTGAGGCCATCTCAAGTCTTGTCTTGATTTCTTTATTTGATCTTCCATCACTACATATAGTGGACCCGAGATATTTAAAGGTGTTAACTTCTTCTAACGTTTGCCCATTTAACGTAATGTTGGTCGGAACATGTTTCTTATGGCTATTCACCAATATCTTGCTTTTTTCTATATTAATTTCGATTTCAATACGGCGGATGCGCTAGTATAAAAGACCTTGCCCTTGGCTAAATTGAGGCCACAAAATTCAAAACTTCAAGCTGAACAGAAGAAGCGGTAACAGTGTAATTATCATGTTCCTTTGCCATCCGCATCTGTAGCGCAGACATTAGATGCCATTAACAGCTTGTATGTTTTTCCTGAGGGTAAGAATGACTATATATATATATATATATATATATATATATATATATATATATATATATATATATGTATATATATATATATATAATGTATTTAGGAAGTAGTCTATTTTTAAATTTTGCCAGGGCAGCGGCCTGATAGGCCTACTCTTTACGATTTCCAACTGCCGTGGGATTTTTAACGTACGCAACTTGAACATAGGACTTTCTATTTTTTTTTCGCCTTCATCCGAGAAGGCTAGGCATCCAATCTCACTACCCAGGAGACGAGGGGGCAGTATGACATTAATAGGACCACCGGTTCTGAAAACATAATTTCCATTAATTATATTCCCTCTACTGGGATTTGAACCTGGTACCTCAGAAATTCGATGCGGACACCATACCTCTTAGCCACTCCGACCTTCGAACGTACCTGGACAACTAATCTCCATAGACAGAAACTATCAGAAGTTCATCATTATTATCATCGTGACTCTCCGGTACCCTATCCTATCGAAAGGTATCATACCGTCATCAATTTCACGCATATTGTCCTGTGCCATCAAGTCAATATCGTACCATATCTTTTCCCACCTGTTATATCGTGTTGTGTAACAAGAACTGTCTCATAATGGTGTGTACAGCTAGGTTACTCGGCTCATAAGTAGGGTTTGAGTTAAAGAAGCAAATTTTTGTGTTGATCTGATAGCTTGTACTTTCATACATTTCAAAGCTCAATGAAGGCTTCAATTGCCTTTCTTGTCCTTTTGGCCATTGGATTTCAGGCGTATGTTTGTGTGTGTGAGCTTGATGTGGGGTCGGTTTTAGATATTTTCTAATCTATTGATTTAATGTGAACGTTTCTATTTCCCTATTACGTAGCTAATTATATTTATAAGTGCCTTAGTTTTTTAGCCGGCTAATAAACGTACTGGACCTAGATTATCAGTTGTGCTTCTACATTTTATATATATTTTTAAAAAGAATAGAAAATGAACATAGTCAAAAGCCTTTATGTAAGGAACGGTTTAATGTAGAAAATGAACATTAAAAACAGTAAAATTATCATTTAGAATATATTATTAAAGATACTTAAAAACATATCAAAATACTTTAAACCACGTGCAGGTTGATCCAAAAATGCGGGATCGAAAATGCAGAACAAGAAAACCACTCAAATTAGCACCTGCAAGTTAATTCCTTTCTATTTATTTATTTAATTTTTTTTTTTCGTTTTTGGCATGTAAATGCAGGATATCATTAAGATACGGGACACCTGTCAAATTTAATTTGACGTAGACGGCGTGGGTCATCAACAATTATCAATATCTCACAGTAGGGAGCTGGAATGAAAATGTTGGGGTCCATTTACATAGATGGAATTAGATCTTTCAGAAAATTTTTTATGACAACAGGCAATACCAATATCATCAGAAAAACAGCGTGTATACTATTACACTTGCACTTCAGTAAATAAATAGGTATTTAATTTTACACCTGGCGTCGTTGTATTTTGAACTCCGCCTAGGCCGGTGTAGGAGGCACCTAGGACTTAACCGGCAACACGCACTGTACAGTGTTTCCTACCATCAGTTAGGGAATACAGGACAAGTGAATACTGCCTAGGTAGCAGGCACTTAAGTCAAGCAGGAAGCACTCTACAGTAATTCTTGTCTGAAAAAAATAAATTGGTATATCGAACTGCGTGTAGTTATTATAATCCATTTGGCAGATATTTCCACCTTTCCTTCCTTTATAGGGCAAAAGGCTGGAGAGATAAAGAGTAAATATGATTTTATGTTTGCTTCATATGTTATTCATTTGAAGTGTGTAAACACATTTTATGAAAATTTTATAATTTTGTCTAAAATATATAGTGGGAAATTATTATGTCAATATTTATTCAAAACAAATATCGGTATGGTGCGTGTAGTGCGGCATGGTGCGTGTAGTGCGGCGTGGTGCGTGTAGTGCGGCGTGGTGCGTGTATTGCGACATGGTGCGTGTAATGCGGCATGGTGCGTGTAGTGCGGCATGGTGCGTGTAGTGCGGCGTGGTGCGTGTAGTGCGGCGTGGTGCGTGTAGTGCGGTGTGGTGCGTGTAGTGCGGTATGGTGCGTGTAGTGCGGTATGGTGCGTGTAGTGGGATCATAATTTGGGCAGTGAATATTAAATATAAGGTAAAGGTGGTCCCATTGCAGACACTGCCGTAGTGGAGGGAAATGTGTAAGAGACTTCACTATACTGGGCCCAGCATCGAGAGGTGAGGAGACTGGTTCCCTTTCTCGCTGCCTTTTCCTTCTCTAACTCACGAGCAAAGTCAGGTACCCATTTACAGCTGGGTAGACTGGAGAGTGTCGATACCGTGAATCGAACCCAGCACCTTTGCCGAGAGAGACCAGCGCTCTACCCACTCTTTCAATCGGACGCGAAATAAATATATAAATAAATAATATTGCATGTAATTGTACTTCTGAATAATTTTTTATTAATTATAATTGTTAAACTAAGACAAATATGAAAGAAAGATCTTGGTTGTTATATCACAATGTGTATACAAACAGACTTTCCGTTAAGGAAAAGACACGAGATAAGATTCATTTAATTAATTACAGGTATTATACTGAGACGAAATTTCAAGAGTGGCTGAAGTTAAATCTTAGTATCGTGTTCAAAACCCACATTTTTACGAGCTAATTTTAGGGAGTACATTTGAGACATGACAACAGTTACTGGTTTTACATGAAATAATTTATTTATAATGATAACATTCAGTGTTATATATTAAAATGTGAAAAATTAAAAGCGCTATGACATGCACTTAGTTGTACTGGTCAGTGATTTTAAACATGCATGCAATATTTACTGTACTGAGTGGAAAAAGATTCTCTCCACATTTAAGCCTACCTTGCCGTTGGTTGGAGAACTTGAGTGCCCCAATGATCCCCGGAGCTATGCCGGCGGGAGTTTTACTCCTGGCAGGGTCACCCAAGGCGGACAGGTCCTTGGTGAGGGGTCAGACTTAATGGGCTAAGGAGTGGGTGGAACCCTATAGGTGTAGATGCAGAACCCCCCGGCGAGTGGTACATGCTCTGGTCTGCACCAATCCACTCCCACATCATGGGTTAAATGCTTTCTTGCCTCATTCTTCACTGTTTGCCCTCTATCCTTTAAAGCCAGGAAGTAAACCCTGGCAAAAAAAAAAAAAAATCAGTGGGAGAGGAGCACGATAGTCTTGGTTGACAATACACCTAAGAGAAGGACATCTTCACACAAACCCGGGTAGGAAAGACTTGTTAGTCCGGAAAGACAGCTTTCCTAAGAGGGACAACTCTGATGCCAAACAACTGCTGCCTTGCAGGAAGGTCACGGAAAGCCAGAGGCTAGGGAAGCAGTCCCGAACAAATGCAGGCTGAAGAGGTGTCACGGAGTGTTTTGAGGGTATTTTGCATTTATGAATGGTCCCATGCTCCAGCGGGAGTTTATTAGTCATGTGAGTTGTTGTGAGTTGGGAATGCTTGCCTTGTAATATACTACTCGTCAAAAGTCAAGGGCCACTTAGAAAAACCTTGGTTGAAACCATAAAAAAAATCTGATATAAACGTAATTAGTATTAGTCAAAACGGCATTTATTGAATACCAAATTGACATGTCACGTAAAGAAATGGAAACACACATTCAAACGCAATGAAGCTGTGAAGTGTGTAACCCCCTTTTTCAAAAGTCACACAATAGATATTGGACAAATAGACATTTCAAAATCGGGTATGACAACCGTTTGCAGCAAGGCATTCAAGACAGCGTAGACGCATCGAGTCCACAAGGGTCCGAGGAGTATCCCGATTAACACCTTGCCATTCCTGAAGCAGAAATGCAGTCAGTTGTGCAACATCCATTGGCAGGGGATGATTTGTTGACAATCTTCGACCAAGAACATCCCAGAAGTGCTCAATCGGAGAAAGGTCAGGTGAATGAGCTGGCCACGCCATCCTGATGATCCCATGTTGCTGAATAAACTCATTCACCACACGAGCTCGATGGGGTCGAGCGTTATCATCTTGGAGGATGGCATTACCACCTATGGCCTCCAGAGCAGGCTGAACAATTGGTCTCAAGATTTCGTTCTGGTATCTTTGGCCGGTCAAGTTGCCTTGGATGATGTAGAGTGATGTCTTGCCGTGTCTGTAGAAGCCTCCCCAGACCATGACAGAACCCCTACCATAACGATCCACCTCTCGAATTGTGTCATCAGTAAATCGCTCTCCTGGTCGTCTCCAAACTCGAATCCTGACATCATTGAATGACACAGTGAAGCGATATTCATCAGTGAAGAGAACTTGACTCCATTGTTGCCTTGTCCATCGGATGTGCTCGCGACACCAAGCAACACGGGCTCTGCGATGAGCAGGAGTAAGAAGGATTCTGACTGCAGGACGTCGAGCAGCCAGTCCAAATTCATGTAAACGTCTGCGAATGGTGCTTTGTCTGACATTAACGTTTACAGTTTGTCTCAGCTGACATCTTAGAGTGGAACAAGTCACTGTTCGATGGCACAGGGCTGACAACAAGAGGTACCGGTCATCATGTCTATTGGTGCATCTAGGGCGACCTGGCCGGTGGCGATCCTCCACACTTCCTGTGGCCTGAAATCTCTCCAAAATTCTTTGGATAGTAGAGTGTGACACTGCAAGCCGTCTAGCAACCTTACGGTCAACGGACAGATAAACCACTTTCAACCCACGCTATAGCCCTCATTCTTTGTAAGGTGTCAAGACTTCTTCTCGGTTGCATGGTTTTTGCAAGTGATGAATCTAACCTAAGTCTGCTGATTGTAAAACAAATTAAGAGTGAACTCTGTTCACGAAAAGTCGCCATTGCACGTGGAATGTCAATCAGCACGATTACTTCACCTGTTTGGTTGTACGAAAGTTTGAAAAAACAGATTAAAAATGTGAATTTATGGTCAGCAAACCAAATTGCACGTGATCACCATGGTTGTCGGTGAGTTTTTTATGCTTAACGTGCATAGAGGACTGTCAGAGGAAGATATTGCACCCATTTTTACTATAAACCTCCTTCATTTAATCATTCTGCGCGCTTATATAAAAGTGTATTGAAAATAATAGAGTGGCCCTTGACTTTTGACGAGTAGTATATATAAGATAATTAAACTGCACTTAAAATTTAATCAGCGTTATGGTCAGCTCGTTCTAAAGTATCTATATAATCAGTTTTATAGTTTTCCCACGCCTGTACGTCTAACTGTCGTCTTATGTGTGTGTGTATGTGAGTGGATATATATATATATATATATATATATATATATATATATATATATATATATATATATATATATATATATATATATATATATATATATTTAATGTATAGGTGTTAGACTGACTGTCTGACTACTCTAAATGTGTCGTAGAAGATGGGTGAGAGAGAGAGAGAGAGAGAGAGGGAGAGAGAGAGAGAGAGAAGATTTCTCGATCTCAGAGACAGCCTCTATCACATTCTACCATCTCACTCGTGGAAATCTATTTCTATTATCATCTCTCACTGTGACTATCACTTATTCTAATCTATTCAGAAGGGACCAACCCAAGTCTTAATTCCCGTATCAAAAATCTACGACAAATGTGGTCTCGTCCGAAGGATTTTTGAACTTAGAATAGGCAGACGAGTACGACAAATGTGGGCTCGTTTCCGGAAACTGA
Source organism: Oreohelix idahoensis (assembly GCA_024509875.1). Taxonomy (NCBI): domain Eukaryota; kingdom Metazoa; phylum Mollusca; class Gastropoda; order Stylommatophora; family Oreohelicidae; genus Oreohelix; species Oreohelix idahoensis. The sequence goes on along the minus strand of JAMPIV010003110.1, from coordinate 261,802 downwards.
ATTGAAAATCTTGAGCGAGTACGACAAATGTGGACTCGTCTATCGGGATTTTTAACTTAGAATAGGAAGACGAGTACGATAAATATCACCTCGGCTGTAGATACTTTATTCTGAAATAGAGTAAGAGTGTGATTGTCTCGTTGTTTTGTGTATCTTTAAAAATAACTATTCCCATAGACGTAACGATCTGTTTATGGGCGTGCTGACCACACACTTAATGATTGTTTTTCCACAGCATTTTGAGTAATATACATTTGAGTTAGAGGTTGATTTTGTCGGAATATATGTTAATTGTTGATTTTGTAATACTAAACGCTGGTAAAATTGTGATTGTCTAACAGTCACAGGGTTCTGAAGAAGTAGGTGTTCGAGCTAAGCTAAGGAGTGCGTTCAGACAATTACGTCCTGTAAATTGCCTCCCTTACCCTAACTGTCTTCAGGGGTGAACTTATAGTGGATTAAAAATTAAGGGGATTTGTTTTTCTCCGTAAATTTTTGCAATAATTATTTTGTTTTCCACTGTAGCAACTTATTTTTCAGTGAGTAATCTTAACTACCATTTTGTTGGCGTAGTCGTCTGCATTAGGTGCTTTATTGCCGATTAATAGCAGCGATAGTTAGATACTATATTTTTTGAGGAGGTATCCCAGGTTAATGTATATCATCTTTTGTTTTTGCTATTTTCTCGCAAGTGGTAGGAACCAGGGTATCCTTTTTCTTCTTTTCTCCTTTGAGTTGTCTCAGTCACTGATTTATTATGGCAGAGAGGGCAAAGCTTAGGCAGATCCTCAGGGATGAGGCAAGAGAAGAGGGTTTGGAAGGCGAAGAAGCAAAAGCTTTTGTCAGGGACGAACTTGACAGATATGACGCGGAGAGGAAAGCAGCGGAAGCTAAAGAGGAAAAAGAAGAAATTAGGAGGAAAGAAGCGGAAGACCGTCTATTACAGCAGAAGATTGAGTAAGAAATGGAAATCCGCAGGGCGAACGAAAGAGAGAAGGACAGACAGCATGAGGAAAGAGAGAAACAGAAACAGCACGAGTTGGCGCTTAAAACTCTAGAGTTCCAAAGTCGTGGTGCTGCTTCTACCTCCAGCAATGGAGAGTCTTCTCCTCATTCTTCCTTAACTGATCCTTCTAATACTCAATCTACTCACCTCACTGCTACGTCTTTTCCGCTAGAATCTTTCCCTAGTCCTAATGAAAAGTTTGACACGTATCTAGAAAAATTTGAGAAAATTGCAACTCTGTACGGTTTAGAGAGGTCGCGTTGGAATATGAAGCTTATTCAGTCGTTGAAAGGCAGTGCGTATGATGTTTACTCTAAACTGGAAAGTAGCCAACAAGACAACTACGACTTGTTGAAGAAAGCTTTGCTTGAGCGCTTTGATATGAACGCTCAAATATTTTTTCAACTGTTTCACAACAGCAGGAAGGAGAGCTCTGAAAATTTTCAGCAGTTCTCGTCCCGTCTAAAGGGATACCTGACAAAGTGCTTAGAGCTTTCACAGCTCCCCTCTACCTATGAAGGTCTTGAGGAATTTGTTCTAACCGAACAAATAAAGAACACTTTGTCTGCTGATACCCGGAGATTTCTAGCTGAGCAGGGTGCAGAAAAGCTTGAAGACATCTTAGAAAAGTCTGAGCGCTATCAAAATGCGCTGGCCGAACTGCCGGCCACAAAACGTAAACCGACAGAGGAGCATTTTCGAAAGAATAATCTAGACCAATCTTCTCAGGCTTCTAATCAGAATAACCACAGAGAAACTGGACCTCAAAATCCCCCTCCTGAAAAATCCAAGTTCTACAAAAACAAGTACCCCAACCACAGTAAACAGTCTGATCAACCCAACCGTCCTACATGGCAGCGCGGTCAGAAAGGACATGGTGGCAAAGGGAGAACCCCTGAGCACGGGACAAATGATCAGAGCAAGCATACGGAGCCTAAACGCATCGGATGCTTGCTGACAGTCTCGCAAGGTGGAATTATTGACAGTGATTCCCAACCTGTAGAGGGAGACAGACCCTCTACGCGAGGTACTGTTATATTGAACGGTTCTCAAACTTGTTGTTTATTTGACACGGGGCTTTCTTATGATTGCATTGTTGTCAGACACCTGGTTAAACCCGGTCAAGAGACAGGAGAGACCGTCAAACTTTGTGGAGTTCTTAAGAGTGAGATACCTACAGCGCTTCCCATCGCATTGGTGGAGATCCACTCCGATTTTGTCAGAGGCGTGATCAAAGCGACTGTTATGGATGATCCCATCTACCCAGTCATACTTGGCGGTAGATACGTGTGTATTGGGAAACCGGAAGAGCCGATTGTGGCAGCAGTAACTACAAGAGGGCAAACCAAGAAGGAACGGGAGCCTGCGCCTAATTTGTTACCTATGGAACTTAAAGAAGAGCAACAAAAGGACCCTACTTTGGCACCCTGCTTTAGGAAACTGCCCATGGCTAAGGAACCCAGACCGCACGGGGACATGTTTCTAAGGATGGCGTACTTTATCGGAGAACGGGCAAGCCTGACCAAGGTTACAACCAGCTCCTAGTACCGAAACAGTACAGAAGCCAAATCCTAGAAATGGGGTACTCTCTTCCCTTCAGCGGACATATGGGACAGAACGCCACAAACCAACGGATAACTACTCATTATTGGTGGCCAGGAGTAAATACTGATATTATCAGGTATGTCACATCCTGTGCCCAGTGCCAACGTGTACCACCCAAGCAACGGACACCCCCAGTCCACATGGGTGAAATGCCAATAGTGGGAACACTATTCGAACGGGTTGTGATCGACATTTTAGGACCCTTAGAAAGGACTAAAAGAAGGAACAGGTTTATCCTGACCTTAGTCGACACATGCACTTTAGGGGCAGAAGCTATCCCACTAACATGCGCAGATGCTAAGCATGTCGCAGAAGCCCTCGTGCAGCTTTTCACTCGGTTGGGATTCCCTCAGCAAGTGTTGACGGATAACGGATCTCCATACCGAAACCTGTTGATGGAGATCGTTAAGATCTTGAGGAACCAACACATCTACATAAAGCCTTATACTCCGGCCGGAAAATGGATCGTGAAATGTGTTAATTGAAACCTCAACATGATGTTAAGTAAACTGGCACAAGGGAAACCTGAAGATTGGGATCTTTGTATTTCTGCAGCTTTATTTAGCTACAGAGAATCTCCTCATACTTCCAAAGGATTTCCGCCAGCAACGCTTTTATTCGGCAGACCTATTAAGGGCCCGCTTGAAGCCTTACTTCAGTCTCTGACAGACGAGAAGGCGGATGAGACAGTTGTTTCAGCAAGTAAATATGTGTCGGATTTAAAGGAAAGGTTGAAACTAGGATGGGACCTAGCAACGACTAACTTTAAGCGAGCACGCACAAAGCACGCTAACTGATACAAGAAAGTCGCAAAAGAGAGAGAACTGGAAGCAGGAGAGAAAGTTTTGGTGTTACTTCCTACCGGGAACAACCAACTGGGGATAGGATGGCAAGGGCCGTTTACCGTCCTGAAAAAAATTTCTAAGGCTAACTACCAGATCTCTATTAAAGGAAAGGAGAAGGTTTTCCATTTAAATCTGTTAAAGAGATTCTTGGAAAGACCGGTGCCAACCTCCGACCATCTCCTGACGATCGCCAAAATTGACGAAGATGACGATAGTGGCAGGGAATTTCCACTGCGCACACACGAAAACTTTCAAATATGTCAAAAGCGGCGACGCTCTTTCAAGCGCGCATGGGAGACATTCCAGAGAAAGGAAACTTTGGGAGTAGATTTGAGTAGGAATTGGAGAGAGACGGAGGGGGAGATGACAGGGAAGAGGACAGACACCCTGAAGCTACGGATATAGGAAATTTATCTCCATAACGTAGACATGGAGTGCGTCCATATCTTAAAGTGGGGACGTTCTGTCGCATAGAGATTATGATCAATAAATTTTCTATTTTTCTCTTCTTTCTCTGAACGTGTCCTCTATTTTATTATCACGCTTTTATCCTTTTCCTGTGTTTTTCGCATTCGTACGTTTGCGACTATAAGCATTACTATTTTCCCATTCATACTTTCGCCTATTTCTTTTCTCATTTAGAAACGCACCCGCATGTTATTATATAACGTGTCAGTCGCTGCAGTCATACGAGATGTGTGATTATGTTTCATACTCAGACATAGGAGCAGACTTTTGGTCTAGCATTTGCATATGACACGGGCGTTTCTTCAGGCTAGTCGCTCGGCGATAAGTGTGATATGACACTCACGCAGCGTTCTAAAATGAGACATATCGTCTACATTTTCACGTGACAAAACGCTCCTTCGGCCAGTCGCTCGGCTGAGGTGTGGAAAGCGTCAGACATGCATCGCTCAGAACGGCCACATGTCGTGTGAGGCGTTAAGATGCGTTTTGGCAGGGTCTGAGTTAATGGGTCTTCTGGTTATGGAAAGTGTTAAAGACGGAAAGGGGAGATTATTTCGTTTTGCGAGATAACGTGGGACCTCTTGGTCTGTTTCCTAGATATTAACCAGAGTTTGTAACTAGATTTTCACTCATTCTCCATTTGCAGTAGATGTGGTCACTACGTTCTAGATACTTAAACTTATAAGTGAAACTCTTAGTTTCGTTGTGATACCGTAGTTCTGTGTTGAGGTAAATATTATATTAAGTATATAATATTTTGTGAGTGATTAAGGGATAAATCACCTATTTTATTTCCCTAGTTTCTTTTGTGCAGAGTGCTTAATATATAAGTCTGTTATATTCTCTAGCTGACGTGTTTCAGTGGAAAGCAAATGAACTATAATTTCTAGCTTAAACATCAGTAGCTAAATAAACTTAATTTAACTGCTAAATACTCAGTCGAGAATATTTTAAACTAATTAGTAAATGCACGGACTACGACTTATGGAACTTGGAACACAAGAAGTATAAATGGGAAGGAAGAGGAGCTGGTGGAAGAGATGAGGAAAGCAAAACTAGAAATCCTGGCTATAACGGAAACAAAGAAAAAAGGACAAGGAGTCATGGATCTCGATGGCAACACGCTGCTCTACAGTGGTGTACCCATATCTGAAAGAGCTAAAGGGGGCGTGGGTTGCATTGTGGCCCAAAATCAAAAAGATAGTATCAAGGGATGGAACTTTGTCTCGGAGCGCATTATGGTTGTAAAACTAAAAGAAGGAGAAGCCATGGTCAACCTGGTCATAGTGTATGGGCCAAATGAGGATGAGAGAGCAGAGGTCAAGGAAGAATTCATTGAGCTGCTTCAAAGGACAGTGGATGACTGCCTAGATGAAGTTATCATGCTCGGAGATTTTAATGCCAGAGTTGGAAATGACCATTGTTGCGTGGCAAATGTTGCGTGGATGAATTTTATTTGCCACTCAATAATGAGGGTGTTATATATTTCTTCTACTTGCCAAAGGTAAGACAATGCTGGCACTTGAAGCGTGGTGTATCACCCTCAGACACCAGGGATGATAAAGGCGAAATAATATGGTGTCTTTGGTCTGGTTTGTATGTATGATGTAAGTGTGGAGTTAAACAGCTACAGTTCCAAACAGGGACGTCACATCAACTTATAACGTCGAAAGTCAAGGAATCTTCAAACAGCAAGTGGCGTTTCTATCATGTATTGTGGACGCCACAATGACGAGGTGCATAGACATTAATATGCAGATACATCACATGTACGGTAGAACAGTCATCATTATATCGACATAGTCAGCACAACACTGGACAGCAGACAGCATCATAATAATGGTGAATCATATGAATATCAGTACATCATAACCAGCTGTAAATGTAGTCAGGGGGAAACCTCCATCCCTTTCCATAATAGCCGGAAGATATCAATAGGAGATCAAATCCACACTCCTTTATCTGACCCCAGCAAGACAGGCATATCTTCTGAAGTACATAAAAATATCCTCAAAGTTCCTTTAGTCAACAAGGGTATCAAACCTAGATCGAGCAGCAGAGTTCAACAAGTAAATAGTCCTTAGGACATGCATCAACCCGATGCATAACAACGTACGTGATTCGTGAGCTGAGAAACTTCTCATAACGTAGACTCTTCAATAAGCAGGCTACAAAAATGTCAATCTCGAAAGATAGCGATAATGTTATTCAAAATGTAATTACCTTTTCTTCAGGAAATAAACCACATAACTCACACGCCTCCAGGCGCTTCGAATCACAAAAGAGATATCATCTCAGAGGAACAAACAATATATAGAGGACTCCATTTCCTGACAGAATAAGCACAGACGCTGGCAAGAAGGCGTCTTGCTCTCAAACGAATCTGCGCACACTGCGGGGCGGAAACCCGTTCAGACAACAACCAAAAACTTAGACATGCGTAGAAACGCGCGATTCGAATACAGTTCAGATAATCTTCGAAGCTAGGACCTTTTCTTAGAACACCCTAAAATTCGAGCCGTAAAAGGATAGGAATCCGAAACATTGCAAGTTGCCAAAAGCTTCCAAGAAAAGTGGGCCTGAGCGCTCCATACATGGACATGACTTAAGATCGCTCAAACAAACTTATCGGCAACCGAAGCCAACAAGAAACGAAAACTGCTTTAAAAAAAAGAGTTGAGAAAAAACAACAACACAGACACACAAATAGTAATACGTCTTACAAGGAGAAGAACAAGGTCTTACGGCAGTTCTCCTCATATACTTATATACTTTAAATAAAAGTGACTACAATTACACGAGTTATTTCCCTTGCATAAGAAAAATATATAGTACACAGAATACGTTGCAACATTCTTGCGCAACAACCATGCTAGATGGGGTGGAGTTATCGGAAGATATGGAGAAGATACTCTCAACGACAATGGAAAGCGACGCCTTAGATTCTGCAGTGAGCAGAATCTGATCATTACAAACACAAAGTTCCCCCATAAGCGCATACATGCATACACTAGATGTCAACCAACAAAGAATGAGAAGTCAGTGATCGACTATGCCATTGTTCGGAGAAGCTCATTCAAATATGTCCCAGATGCAAGATTCTGGAGGGGGCCAGAGATTGGAAGTGATCACTACCTGCTAACAATCAAACGAACAACTGAAAGAGTTGCTCAGCCTAGGAACTGCCCAATATCACGCAAGAAACCAAGTAAACGAGCAGGAGAAATGAGCATTAGGACCTACAAGCTGAGAGAGCCAGAAATTAAGACCAGATATCAGGGGCTTATTGCTGCAGCGGTGAGCAGCACAGAAGAACGACCTGATGACTTGGAAACCCTCTGGATTAAATTCAAGGATATCATAAAGACAGCTGCTGCAGAAGCATGCGGTGAAGTCCGACTTGTGAACCAGAGAAAGAGGACACCTTGGTGGACAGAGGAAGTCAAAGAGAAAATAAGAGAGAAGAAAATGGCATGGAAACAATACTTAGGAGCTAAAAACACAACAGGACAAATGGAAAAATATAGAGAATATGTGACACTCAGAACAGAAGCAAAGAACAAAGTGCTAGCAGCAAAACAGAAGTCCTGGGAAAAATTTGGAGAAAAGCTAGAAAAAGATGCACAAGAAAACCAGAAATTGTCCTATAAGACCCTAAAGAACATGAGGAAGGAAAAACAATGCCCTCTCAAATTTATAAAGGACAAGCAAGGCAAATTGCTTACTGCCCCGAAGGAAGTAATGGAAAGATGGAAAGAATATTTCTCAGAACTCCTTGATGGTGAGCAAGGTCAAGCATCAGAAACGATAACCACTAGCACAGAAGATGAAACAAATGGTGATGAAGATGACATAAAGATGGAAGAACTGAAGGCAGCACTGGAGAAAATAAAGATGGGAAAAGCAGCAGGGCATGATGGTATAACACCAGAAATGGTTAAGTACAGGGAGCAGCAGACGACCTGTTACTCTTAAGGGTCCTACAGGCAGCATGGTGCAACAAGACCATACCAAAGGATTGGGAGATTGCCATCATAACACCAATTTTCAAAAAGGGTGACAATCGATAGTGTGGAAACCATAGAGGCATATCCCTTCTCAGTGTACCTGGTAAAATCTACTCTAGAATCCTAGAGCAGAGACTCCGACTCCTAGCTGAGCCACAATTGGATGAGGTCCAGTGCGGATTCCGAGCAAACCGAAGTACTCAAGACCTAATCTTCACACTCAGACAGCTGAGTGAAAAGGCCCTTGAGTATAAGAGTGAGATCCATCTTTGTTTCATAGATCTGGAAAAGGCGTTTGACAGGGTCCCGTGGAGCAAACTTTGGGACTGTTTGGCAAGGAAGAATATTCCAGCACCTCTGATGCTTGCTATATAGAGCTTCTACAAGTCTTATAGAAATTATGTGAGGACAGCAAACCATAAGACAGAAGAGTTCAGGACCACCACGGGTGTAAGACAAGGTGACATCCTATCACCTTACTTCTTCATACTGCTTATGGACGATGTCATCAAGGCATGTAAGGAGAGAACAAGAAAGTATTCAGTGGGGTACTGGAAGATGAGACAGGTCTATATTTTGGAGCTGGCATTTGCTGATGACGTTGCCCTGATTGCTAAATCAGAGGCACATCTCCAATCCAACCTGCAAGTGTGGAAGGAAGAGCTGGAGAAGAGAGGGATGGTCGTAAGCAGCTCTAAAACAAAATTCATGGTGATATCACGAGAAGAAAGAAGACATCAGATTAAGTTGGGAGAACAGGTCCTGGAGCAGGTCGACCACTTTAAATACCTCGGAGCTATTATAGACCGAAAGAGAGGCATCGAAGAAGAGTTGGCCACTCGAAATGCAGCAGCTGGGAGACTTTTTCAGGCCATAAATCGAGGATTCCTCAGCAAGAGAGAGGTTGGTAAGAAAACGAAGATGGCTGTATACCGCTCCACCTATGTCCCAGTCTTGACACATGGATGCGAGTCAGTGGCAATGACTACAACCCATAAAAGCCAGATCCAAACCTCAGAAATGAGGTATCTGAGGAAAGTGGTTGAAGTAACAAGAAGAGACATGGTCCGCAACCAGACGATACGTCAAGGCCTTAAATCCTACCCCTGCAGACCCAAGTAGAATAGTCCCAATTAAGATGGTTTGGCCATGTCTGCAGAATGGGAGAAGATCGGATACCACAACAAGTATGGGAAACAAAGAGCCAAGGATCCAGACCCCCAGGACGACCCAGAGTCCGCTGGGAGGACAACATTAGACAATCTTTGAAGGACCGAGGACTAGAATGGAACCAGGCCAGGAGGAAGACAGCCGATAGGATAGTCTGGCGCTTTCTCTTCCAAACCTCTACACCTCACGGTAGAAGGGAAACGACTAAGTAAGTAAGTAAGTAAATGCACTGATGCCTCATGAGTATTGACGAAATTTATTTATTTGTATTTCTAATTCATGATGACTGATATTATGAATATAACTTATTTCACGGGAAGTTTTAAATCAGTGGTTCCCAAAGTGGGCGGTACCACCCCCCTGGGGGCGTTGGAAGCATCCAAGGGGGCTATTCGGAGAAAGGGGGCCAGAGGGGGGCGTTCAGTAGTAAACAGGGGGCGTTCAGTAGTAAGGCGGCGGGATTTGACAGGCTAAATTCAGTACGTGCGGGGGAGAAAGGAATTGTGGATTTGAGAGACAACATCAGTGAAGCGGGGACGATGTGGATGGTTGTATTACTAGGATCATTAAGCAAGGCATAGTTTCGACTATGCGTGTCGTTCTGAGCTTAGGTAACCATCGCTGACCATAAACGGTAATCGGGAACTGCTAGGAAAGGGGGTTAACCAAACACCTATTGTCCATTCGTTCAGTCCTGAAGAAAGAGAAATGATCTGTGCCGACGGCATGGACGAAATTAGATACCTGCTGGTGTTTCAGAAAATACCAACTTTGCTTTGTTGCAGATTTTATTGTCTCAGTATTTTCGGGGGCATGTGGTAAATAGATATTCGCAGATTGGTAATAAATAAGAGAAAAGGTTCAAGGGAGCAAGTTTTTAACAGTACTTGGAAGCAGAAATCCAGTTTTTGAACCTCTGAACCGGCTTTCCTACCTTACATTCAGACTTTCATAAATCGACTGGTGCGACGTACGTTTCCCGTCTATTGCATCTTGGCGCTGCCTATGAGCAAAACCAACAAACTTTCTCAGCTTTTCTTGTGAACATTGGTTTCAAATAAGCGTGTATCAAACTATTTCATCCTGTCGATAAGGTAAGTTTTCATACTTATATTTTTTGTTTGTTTGCACAGAGCTAGCATTAGTTTTACTAACATTAATTATTAATTAAGCAGATACAATTTGATACAGATTTGCTGTATATTGAACATTACTGTTCAGTCCATTACGTTACATCCTTTTAATTTGTTACCGGGATTTCTACACTTTGTAATTAGGCCACTGTCTCCCAATTTTTGAATCTGAAGACCTATCAATGCAGTGAGTTATTATATATTTTGTTCATATTAAGTAACTATTATTACACTTTATAAAATGATTATTGGGTTACTTCAGTGTTGGTGTTGCTGATGCTGATTGTATTTTTTCTTATTGTTGTTTATTTCTAATTTATTTATGGCTGTGGTTAAGAAACTTTACAAAATAGAAGAGTAAACTGGTAAGAACATTGTGTCAACATTTTTGTAAAGCCACTTTTAAATCAGTTTTTGTCGTTTACTCGACGTATATTTTTCTATCTGCAAAATTGTAAAATCAATTCTTTGTTCCAGAATTCAGAACAAATATGATAAAAGCAAAACAAACAAAAAAGAAGTGCAGACAAATATCTGAAAAATGTATTTATTCCAGCACTAAATAACAAACAACTGCCAATGTGTCTATTATGTGAGAGGGCCTTTTCAAATGAGGCAATAAAACCTTCCAGACTCCTTGAACATTTGAAAAAAATTCACCCTGATAACACAGACAAAAGTTTGACATATTTTCAGTCACTTCGTGAAAACTTTCAGAAACGCAATACTGTTCGTGACTTCTTTGTCAACACTTCACAACAAAGCTGTGATGGTTTGCGAGCTTCATACAAAATTTCTTTGCTGATACTAAATCTGGAAAGTCTCACACAATCGGAGAAAATTTTATTTTGCCAGCTATAAGGGAGTTTGTGAGTACAGTTTTGCATAAGTCACCTGAACAAATAATTTAAGCAGTTCCCCTCAGCAATACCTCTGTTCAAAGAAGAATAGATGAAATGGCTAAGAATGTTGAAAACAGATTGTGCAACATACTTAGGACAACAGAATTTGCATTGCAGTTGGATGAGTCAACTTTGCCGGGCAACGAATCTTTGCTTCTTGCATATGTTCGCTTCGTAAAAGATGAAAGCTTGGTTCGAGAGTTGTTATTTGCTAAGCAACTAGTAACTGATACAAAAGGGGCGTCAATATTTCGTGTAGTTGAGGAATTTTTAAAAGAGAAGATCATTTCGCTTACTAACATTCTTGCTTGTGCAACAGATGGGACACCATCAATGATAGGTTTTTACCGTGGCTTTATCGCGTTCTTAAAAGAACCTGTACCTGGTATATTTACAATACACTGTGTAATTCACAGACAACATCTTGTTGCAAAAAATCTAAGTGATCGGCTTAACAAATCATTAAATACTGGTATCACAGCGATTAACAAAATTAAGTCCCATGCTCTCAATTCTCGACTATTTCGAGAGCTTTGTACGGAGAATGATGAACAGTTTGAACGTTTGCTGATGCACACAGAAGTCAGGTTGATATCAAAAGGAAATTGTTTGAGACGCTTTTATGCTCTTTTTGAAACTGTGGTAGAATTCTTCAAAGACTCGCAAGCTTTGCTCGGTACAGAACTAACGAATATCAGGCATGACATTGCATTTTTGTCAGATTTATTCACAAAGTTTAACGAAATAAATCTACAACTGCAAGGAAATGATATTAATCTTATAAAAGTCAAATGTGTCGTCTCCACGTTTCTGGCCAAATTAACGCTATTCAAACGCAATATTGGCCGTCGCGAGTTAATCCAATTTCACAGCCTCTTAGAGTTGGAAGAGAAAGACAAAATACCAGAGGATAATCTTCAAGTATATTTTGCACACTTAGATATGCTGCATAACAACATGTCTCAGAGGTTTCAGGATCTTCGTTTGATTACTATTCCAGACTGGATAATAAATCCATTCCTGGACACGTGCAGTGAGGAACTAGGAAGGGTGGAAGAGGAACTGATATCGCTACAAAATGACGTTGAGCGTATGCCAATGTTCAAAAAATCATATCAAGACTTTTGGTTGCATAAAGAAATCTCTTAACGCTACCCTGCAGTGTGGGGAAAGGTTAAGATGTTCTGCATTGCCTATCCAACATCGTATTTAGTAGAGCGTGGTTTCAGCGCGGTTGTCCAACTTCTTTCGAAGCAGAGAAACAGACTGCAGATTACTGAACGTGGGGATCTGAGACTCCTAAGCAACTTTCAGCCTGATGTTGAGAAGTTGATATCACTACACCAGGCACATCCATCTCACTGAAGTTAAAATGAAATAAGGTTGTTACTAATTTACTGTCGCATACTGCTGTTTGCTATAATGCATTAAGTAATTAATTTTTTCATTTTAAATTAAATTAATAAATACGCGTATCTGTAGTTTTATATTAGAATGTGATAAATAGAGCAATTAGTTGTTAATGTATTTAGCGGTTGCTCTTATTTTTCGCTCTTAAAATTTTTTTTTTTAATGTACTGTGAGGAAATGCAAAATAAAAAGGGGGGGGGGCGCTGGAGACATGACCTGGGAGCCAAGGGGGCGGTGACCTAAAAAAGTTTGGGAAACACTGTTTTAAATGATAAGTCAAGCTGTGCGCTTGCAGTTTAAAATCCGAGTACATAGTATGTATAGTATTTTATATGTGGTTTTTCTTCCCTATGCAGTGAAAACTGGGGTTAACCCAAACTTGCCAGCATTTAGTACAGAGACATACCTGTGAGAAACATAGACATTTCTTATCTTTAACCACGTGGGTTTTTAAGTAACACCTGTCTGACAGTGCGTGTGCCTTCAGAGATAGACAGAATACTAATCCCACTAACGGGTTTTTTTTAAAGACTAAATGTTTATACCGGGCCTTTGAGCCAGATCATATTTCTTCACAAACTCTAATGTACATGCTGCCTTGTGGCGAGAATAATTACAAAAAAAACATTAACTTTTCCGATATTTTTGACCAAGTGGGTGGTGAACCAAGACTATCTGTTGAGAGAAGTTGTCCACCGGTCCACGTCCTAATTAAGGGAAACCTTGTGTTCTGACACTGTGTGCCCGCTGAAACCTAACTCTTACCTCATGACTAAGTGACATTAACTTAAATCTGTAAAGAAAGAACGATCGCCTGAAGAGGACACTCCCCGGACACGGTGAATGAAACCAAGATCTGCAGAGCAGGGTATCCACTTCATCAAAAGATAGACAGATTAACGAAGTGTACACTAAGGTTTTCGCCAGACGGCGAGCAACAGCACTATTGTAGGTAAGGTTGTGTGAGTCAGGGCCCTGATGAAAGAGCTGAGTGAAAGTAGACTGAGGGATGTTCATTGTTTGATTCACCCACTTTGTAATTTTCCTTATGCAAGATTTGTTGCTAACTATATTTTCCTTAAGATAGATCATACTCATATCCAAGTCTGTTCATATTTTTAACAGGGAAAATATTAGACCCAATCATATGTATCTGTGACTCTTTGGGGCTATCATCTTTCTCCTAACGGGACTGTGGGCTAAACATCGAGAGGAGATCATACCAGTGGGTCTATACTTTTTTTGGGGTAGAAATTCATTGACTTGATGCTTATATATATATATATATATATATATATATATATATATATATATATATATATATATATATATATATATATATATTTGATGTAATTTTGGATGTTGTGGTGGTGGAAGTTTATATTGATAATTAAACTGCACTTAAAATTTAATCAGCGTTATGGCCAGCTTGTTCTAAAGTATCTATTTAATCAGTGTTATAGTTTTCCCACGCCTGTACGTCTAACTGTCGTCTTATGTGTGTGTGTATGTGAGTGGAGATATATATATATATATTTAATGTATAGGTGTTAGACTGTCTGACTACTCTAAATCTGTCGTAGAAGATAGGTGAGAGAGAGAGAGAGAGAAGATTTCTCGATCTCAGAGACAGCCTCTATCACATTCTACCATCTCACTTGTGGAAATCTATTTCTATTATCATCTCTCATTGTGACTATCACTTATTTTAATCTATTCAGAAGGGACCAATCCAAGTCTTAATTCCCCTATCAAAAATCTACGACAGCAGGATAATCATCTAGAGAATTTCAAAAGCAGTTGACCATAAACTGAGGAAAGAACAAGCAGGTTATAGAAAGAACAGAAGATGTGCAGATCATATATTCACTCTCAGGAACATTATAGAGCAGAATGGCAAAGACAGTTGTACATTAACTTTGTTGAACTTTAAAAGGCTTTCGATAGCATACACAGGGACAGCCTATGGAAAATACTGATGGCTTATGGAATTCCCAGCTGCATTGTTTCCATCACAAAAAGCGTCTATTCTAACTTTACATGCAGTGTTGGATTGAGTAATCTAACTTTCGATGTGAAAACAGGAGTATGACAGGAATGCCCCTTATCAACATTATTTTTGACAGCCGTAGATTGGGTGATGCACCAGACAATAGAGGGCAGTCCAAGAGGAATTAGATGGACGTTTTCTACACTGCAAGACCTGGAATATGCAGATGACATTGCACTATTCGCACATTCACATCAACGCATCCAAGAAAAAACCATTAGACTGAGTAAGTATGGCCAGCAGGTTGGTCTGAGCATCAATCTGAAGAGTCAGAAGTCATGACACTCAATGTGGGCAATCCCGAGCGAATAACAATAAGGAACCAGAAGTTAGAACAGACAGACACATTTACTTACCTAGGATGCATAGCCAAGTCCTGGAGCAGGTCGACCACTTTAAATACCTTGGAGCTGTCACAGACCGGAAGGGTGGCATCAAAGAAGAGTTGGCTACCCGACGTGCAGCAGCTGGGAGACTTTTTCAAGCCATAAATCGAGGATTCCTCGGCAAAAGAGAAGTTGGTAAGAAGACGAAGATTGCTGTATACCGCTCCACCTATTTCCCAGTCTTGGCGTATGGATGCGAGTCATGGGCAATGACTACAACCCACAAAAGCCAGATCCAAACCTCAGAAATTAAGTATTTGAGGAAGGTGGTTGAAGTAACAAGAAGAGACATGGTCCGCAACCAGACAATACGTCAAGGTCTAAAAACTAAACCCCTGCAGACCCAAGTAGAGCAATCCCAACTGAGATGGTTTGGCCATGTCTGCAGAATTGGAGAAGATCGGCTACCATGACAAGCATCGGAAACTAAGAGCCAGGGATCCAGACCTCCAGGACGACCCAAAGTCCGCTGGGAGGACAACATTAGACAATCTTTGAAGGACTGAGGACTAGAATGGAACCAAGCCAGGAGGAAGACAGCCGATAGAATAGTATGGCGCTCTCTCTTACAAAAATCTACACCTCACGGTAAAAGGGGAACGAATAAGTAGTAGTAGGATGCATAGCAACACGGAACAAGCAAGGACATCAACAACAGAATGAATAAAGCGAGAACAGCCTTTGCTAGTCTCAACAACATTTTTGGAAGTCTTCCCAGTACAGCACAAACACCACATTAAGACTGTATGAGAGCTGTGTACTTTCTGTGCTTCTCTATGGTGCGGAATTCTGGAGACTAACAGAGAAGGAAATGTCGAAACCGTCGTCCTTCCACACAATCTGCCGAAGGAAAATTCTCCAAATCTTTTGGATGAATACCATCAGCAACCAAGAACTACTTATTCGGAGTAACCAGGAAAACATGCACATGATCATAGCTGGCAGATGCTGGAAATGGGTTGGCCACGTCCTTAGAAGGGACCCTGATACCATCACAAGAACAGCTATGCTGTTTCCCCCGAGGGAAAGCGAAAGAGAGGCCGACCAAAAACAACTTGGTGGAGGCTGAGATGCAAAGTATGAACCAGAGTTGGGGCACTGTAAATTAGTGACATTGCCTAAATCAGTGGCATTCCCTAAATCAGTGACATTCCTTAAATTAGCTACATTGCCTAAATCGGCAACATTCCATAAATCAGTGACTTAACCTTCAGTAATCTCATCATTCAAATATCACTTCTTAAATCAAAAAACGTATACTCTTATTTCTTCTCCTCATTCAACCAAAGTTTTTGTCTTTCAGATATTGGAGGATTTCCCAAAGACGACCACTGGCAAAGTTGACAGACTGTCCTTGCAGAAAAATTTCGGACACCAATGAAGATTGTTAAAATCTATAATTTACAGAGTTCTGTAAGTTCTAAAAAAATTTTTAAATTATGCTTAGGCGGGCGAGAGCCGACTTAGTTTAGGGCTAGTATTTGTTCTATTATAAACATTATTTTTGTCTTCTTTGCTTTTTAAATTTCAATTGACTCTCAGTGTATCTTGATATGACACTACTATTGTCGTACAACAGTCAGGACTATGTGAGTATCATGAGTAGAACCTTTGCAATGAGTAAATTTCAGTTCAGTTTAGACATTTGAGCATTCAGACACAATTGGAGACACATCACAGAACATTAAAATCAGATTGGCTGTTTATTCGTAAGCAAGCAGCTCAGATCATCCTCACACGACGAACAAGATAACAAAAGAGGTGTCGTGGCATCAGATCAACATCTTCTATTAGTAAAAATGAAGATGAACTTCAGATATATACATTAACACACAGCTGAAAACAGCAGATACACATAGTGAATCTCAGGAATAAAGAAAAAAAAGTAAAATTTACTGTCACAATATGTAATAAATACCATGAAGTTATATTTAAGTCTGAGACACAACCCGAGCTATTTGAAATCAATAACAGGTTTAAGAAATTGTATTTAAGTCTAAAAACACAATCCGAGCTATTTGAAATCAATAACAGGTTTAGGATATTTTATTTAAGTCTAAAACACAATCCAAGCTATTTGAAATCAATACAGGTTTAATTGTATACTACTCGTCAAAAGTCAAGGGCCACCCTATTATTGTCAATACACTTTTATATAAGCGCGTAGAATGATTAAATGAAGGAAGTTTTTAGTAAAAATGGGTGCAATATCTTCCTCTGACAGTCCTCTATGCACGTTAAGCATAAAAACAACTCACCGACAACCATGGTGATCACGTGCACTTTGGTTTGCTGACCATAAATTCACCTTTTTAATCTCTTTTTTTTCAAACTTCCGTACAACCAAACAGGTGAAGTGATCGTGCTGATTGACATTCCACGTGCAATGGCGACTTTTCTTGAACAGAGTTCACTCTTAAATTGTTTTACAATCAGCAGACTTAGGGTAGTTTCATCACTTGCAAAAACCATGCCACCGAGAAGAAGTCTTGACACCTTACAAAGAATGAGGGCTATAGCGTGGGTTGAAAGTGGTTTATCTGTCCGTGAGGTTGCTAGACGGCTTGCAGTGTCACACTCTACTATCCAAAGAATTTTGGAGAGATTTCAGGCCACAGGAAGTGTGGAGGATCGCCACCGGCCAGGTCGCCCTAGATGCACCAATAGACATGATGACCGGTACCTCTTGTTGTCAGCCCAGCGCCATCGAACAGTGACTTGTTCCACTCTAAGATGTCAGCTGAGACAAACTGTAAACGTGAATTTCAGTCAAAGCACCATTCGCAGACTTTTACATGAATTTGGACTGGCTGCTCGACGTCCTGCAGTCAGAATCCCTCTTACTCCTGCTCATCGCAGAGCCCGTGTTGCTTGGTGTCGCGAGCACATCCGATGGACAAGGCAACAATGGAGTCAAGTTCTCTTCACTGATGAATCTCGCTTCACTGTGTCATTCAATGATGGCAGGATTCGAGTTTGGAGACGACCAGAAGAGCGATTTACTGATGACACAATTCGAGAGGTGGATCGTTATGGTAGGGGTTCTGTCATGGTCTGGGGAAGCTTCTACAGACAGGCAGGACCCCACTCTACATCATCCAAGGCAACTTGACCGGCCAAGATACCAGAACGAAATCTTGAGACCAATTGTTCAGTCTGCTCTGGAGGCCATAGGTGGTAATGCCATCCTCCAAGATGATAACGCTCGACCCCATTGAGCTTGTGTGGTGAATGAGTTTGTTCAGCAACATGAGATCATCAGGATGGCGTGGCGAGCTCATTCACCTGACCTTTCTCCGATTGAGCACCTCTGTGATGTCCTTGGTCGAAGTTTGTCAACAAATCACCCCCTGCCAATGGATGTTGCACAGCTGACTGCATTTCTGCTTCAGGAATGGCAAGCTGTTCCTCGGGATACTCTTCGGACCCTTGTGGACTCGATGCATCTACGCTGTCTTGAATGCTTTGCTGCAAACGGTGGTCATACCCGATTTTGAAATGTCTATTTGTCCAATATCTATTGTGTGACTTTTGAAAAGGTGGGTGACACACTTCACAGCTTCATTGCGTTTGAATGTGTGTTTCCATTTCTTTACGTGACATGTCAATTTGGTATTTAATAAATGCCGTTTTGACTGATACCAATTACGTTTATATCAGATTTGTTTTATGGTTTGAACCAAGGTTTTTCTAAGTGGCCCTTGACTTTTGACGAGTAGTATATTTCAGTTTAAGACACAATCCGAACTATTTGAAATCAATAACAGGTTTAAGAAATTGTAGTTAAGTCTACAGTGGCCGGTTAGAATTAGAATTATTATTAGATCTCTCGCTTGGTAAGTAGCAGTGTATCACCATCAACAGTGTGTCACCAACAAGAGTGTATGACCAACAAGAGTGTATCACGATCAACAGTGTATCACCAACAAAAGTGTATCACCAACAAGAATGTAAGACCAACATGAATGCATAAGTAGCAGGAAATTATATGTGCTTGCTGATGTAACTGTGTCACATTGTTGAAGGGTGGATTTGACTGGTATTGTGGGTCAATACTTGTTGCATAATGTTCTATGCAATATAAATAAAGCAATCATACATTTTCGGCCATTGCATTGCTTTTGATATGTTCTGGTTTTCACTCAGTTATTTGCATCATGCCTTCGATGTTAATTACGCGAATGTGGGATAGAAGAACTGTAGAACCGTACTTGAAACTTTGCACATTCATTGACTTGATAAGTCGTTTCATGAGTCCACACAATTTAATATACAGCTTTTACACGTCACGACAAATTCACATGGGTTGATCATAAAAGTACATATTAACTTGATCATATATTAAGTTGATATATATATATATATATATATATATATATATATATATATATATATATATATATATATATATATATATATATATATATATATATATATATATATATATTCAGTCCTTGTCCAATAAACGAATTACTGTGGGCAGAACGTCATAGCTATATGCACGCGCGGTTGGGGTTTCCAACGGCCGACAGTGAGTCTATGAGTCTGGCCATATAAAATATAATGGACTGTTAATACATCCTTCCCTGAGTTCAGTTACGTACTAACCTTAATCATTCCGTCTCTTCATAATAACAATGGACTGGCCCTATGTCCATACTTCGAATTAACAATATATATGTAGCAATTCCATGCACAACACTGGAAGGGTATAGGACACGTCTTGTTAGCTTGACGGTCAACATAGAAAGGGGTGTCGTATCCCAGTCACGATGCGTGACCTAACAACGCTAACACGTCATAAATCGATAGTGTACATAACGTTCAATAGACCGCGAATTCTTCACATTAAATTATATTAAACGCGGTGACCCTAGAAATAGCACACTGCCAAACATAGCAGACGGCTTCAATAAAATACCGTAACATTTCCCTGTCCACCGGGAAAAAAAAATCTATTAGATAGATTTTTTGAACTATCTTAATGAAACATATGAACAATTTAACAAAAACCCGACATATGGCCTACGATGTTCTGTCTAGAACAGTGTCGTGGTCATGTCGATAATTAACCGTCATGTAATATACTAACGATCATGTTATACATGTGTGTTATATTAACTAAACAAAATGTCAATATTTGATTACTTAATTAACTTAAAGTCTGTAGTGATTAAGTAATAAAGTGGTATGTCAAGATTATTCTAACTAATTAAAATTAAACTAAGTAATATAAGGAAAATGAAAGAAGATATCTCTAGGCAAGGAAAAATGAGAAGTAAAGACAAGTAACATAGAGAAAAAGATAAAGTGTAAATTAATTTAGTTATGTGTGTTTAGTAATTACTAACTATTTAACTTAACTAACAAAATAATAATATATTATATAATTATTACATTCATAATTACATCTAAGAACATTATCTAATACTTGTGTGAGATTCATTTGTTTTCTTTCATATATTTTTTTCATATGTCATTTTTCTCTTTTTTTTTTTCTTCTCACATTTCAATTTTATTTTTTTATTAATTCAACTACTAAGTAAAACTTAAGTAATCTTGGATATGACGATCCATACGTAGTTATTATTCTTGAGAATGTCCATTAGAAAACGAAACAACTGTTCAAATGTTCCAATCCGGAATGACAGTAGAGTTTCATTACGTTAAATTAGTCATGTCGTATCACGAAATTTGTTTAACTTGAGTTCAAATTATTTGCGAATCTGTTGTAACTAGTTGTAGCAAGAATGGACACTAACTAAAGTCCGAGTGTAAATAAGAACCATATGTCTCTTGCTTTCATAAATTTAGTTCGAAGCATGTCTCTAATAATCAATTATTTGAATTGTAGTTGACGTTTCACTCACAGGTTGAAAGTTCAACGATAGGATTATGTTTCTTGTGATAAGTACTTTCGTTACTTGATTCGAAGAGTTTCAGTGTTCATAACTCAGCCTCCGAAGGATTTCTGGATAGTACGTCGGCGACAATGTTTTCTGTATCCAATATGTATTCAATGGTAAATTCGAAAGGTTGAAGGAGGACAGCAAACCTCGTAAGTTTCGGGCTTTTGTGATTAGCACGACGTAGCGATGCCACCGCCTTCTGATCGGTCTGGATCACGAAGGGTGCACCAAGAAGGAATTTTTCTAACCTGTTGATGGCCCAGACGACAGCCAACAACTCTTTATCCACAGAAGAGTACTTTATTTCTGGAGTTTTTAGTTTTCGTGAGATATACAACGTCGGATGAAGGACATCGTTGTGATATTGGAGCAAACAAGCGTCAATTCCGTAATTACTCGCATCTGTACGAAGGATAAACTTTTTAGAAGCATCTGGTAGTCTCAAAATAGGTGGATGTGAAAACATAGAAAGAATTTTATGAAATATTTCATCACAATCCTTAGTCCATGTCACCCTTAACGGCATGTCTTTTTTCAACAATGATGACAAGACAGCCGTGATAGATGACAAGTTAGGTACAAATCTATTGTAGTATTGGACTAAACCTAGTAAGCCTCTAACCTGTTTCTTCGTTTGAGGAACTGATAAGTTTAAAATTTTGGAAACCGTACTAGGAACCGTTTGGATATATCCCGATCCAATAATATGTCCCAAAAAAGTTATTTCATGAAAAGCTATTTGTATTTTTGTAGGTTTAGCTGTTAAGTGATTATCTCTTAATATTTCCAAAACATAATTAAGTCCCGAAAAGTGTTCATCAAATGACGAGCTAAATAAGCATATGTTGTCGATATATGTAATGATGTCTGGTCTACCTGATAAAATTGTTCGTGACCAATTATTGATGTGCGACCCGGTACGTCGGTCAACACATCTGGATAAGATTGTAAAAGATCAGCAATCTGATGATGCTGTTGCGGTGTAACCGAAGAAGAGATGGTTACGTCCCCCCAAAATTCAGTAGGTTGTACTATAGGTACAGGTAACGCCATCTGTACCTCAGGAAAAGAAGATTATTCTTCCTGAATTATTGAAAGATTAGAATAGTGACATAGTAGACAAGATAACAAAAGTGTTACAAAATAGAAAAGTCTACCGTAACTAATATATGTACGAATAGATTACTAGGAAAGAAGAAAAAAAAATAATGATGACTGACTATGCTGAGTCACCAAAGATGTGACGAACAGTGTTAATTTAACCTGTTATCTGCGTGACGCAGAATTAGGTACTAATTGTAATTTAAGACAATGGTGGTGAAAGTAAGCACCATTATCATGCTCGATAACACTTCGAGCATCTCTGTTGTTACGAAATGTAACCAGAGCTTCACCATACCTGTTGTTGGTAGGTGGCAACAGACGCACAAACCTAACGTCTGCCGCGTACTTAAAGAAATTACTAAGTGCCTGCCATGTAGTATCTCGTGGCAGATTGCGCACTAACACGGTGCGAGAATATGCACCCTTCCCAATATAAGTAGCAACATTGTCACTAACATGGGAAAATCATTGATGTGCAACCTTGGTTGCTTGAGGTACATTGCAATGTATGTCCCTCATGTAGGTATTATTTTTAGTATATACTGGATTCTTATGTTGGGCCTGAGTATGAAGACCCTTAACCTGTAATGATGTATTTGTAGCACATGTAGTCGTAGACGGATCAAAAGAACGACCTACATTCTTTTGTTTCAATGTGCTGGTATTAATGTTATTTGGTATATTTCCATTATTTTTAACTCCAACATTATTTTTCAACATCTTACTCTTCTTAGTACTCTCCTTATCAATGTTGACAACGGCAACAGTCTTCTTAATATCAGTTGTAAGCTGATCCTGTCGCCAACATCTATTTTCAGAATTAGAAGTAGTATCTTGTCGAGGGAAAGTATATTTCCCCCGGAATGTTCTAATAATCTTCACCGGGTGTGTAGACACCTTAGTATCACACTTAGTACTGACTGCATGTCGTAAAATACGTTTATCCCCTCTGTTGTTCATCAATATATTTTTACCTGCCAGTACATCTAGTAGACAATCGACTCTCTTTCTTAATTTATTCCTTTGAGAAGTTAGGGAAGCAATCTCTTGCTTCTGTTTCTTATTTATTTTATCCAAGTTAGTGTTTTTATTCTTCTTTATCCTGTAAAGAATCGAGTCTGATCAATGCTGTTGACAGTTCATAAATCTGTTGTTGTGTTTCCTTTCTTAGGTCAGTATACCTATGTTTCTCATCCAGGAGTAACGCTTCTAATGCAGTCACCCTGTCATCACTGAGACAATCATCACTCGATGTAGATACAGTAACACTAACACCAGATTCTGTATTCTCTTCTTCCTTTTCTGATTGCACTTCATCTATTAAATCCACACGAGTCTTATTACTTCTATGGGAATCAACCATAAGTGTCTTATTATCTTCACGCAATAATGCCAAGTCATGCGTGGAAGATTTCATTTTACCTATCTGGTCATTCAGCATCAGTTTCTCTGAGGTTACCTCATCGTCCAGCTTTTTTTCCTGTCTAAAACAAAATTCATAAAATGTATCATTATATGCATGACATACATCCATTATATTATTGTCATCAAATACACTCTCATTCTCCCTTTTTTCTATTTCAATCTTTGTTTTACTGCCCCTATTTAGACAGAAATGTTTATATTGTTCCTTATCATAGTAAATGGATCCTAACTGCACATCATCAGTGAGAATCAACTCACATTGGATGGCCTGGTCTGCATAACCATCTGATCTTAACGCAGTATCAATCTTATTATCTGATAATTTTTTAATTGATTGCAATCGAGCTACTTCTGAAGCTCTTGAATCTTAACACTTTGTGTGTGAGTTTCCAGCTTTAAAGCTACATTTGTATGATCAAGTGATATCAGTCGATCAACCTCAGATAACAACGACTGAATGTGTGCACACTGTGCAAGCATTTTTCTTTGGTAAGATGAGGCATTATCTTGTGAAATTTTCAATGCAAGTTTCTTAACCTCAGATTCCAACGCTTCATTTTTTTCAATGGTGGATTCTAATGAGGCTTCTAATTCTTTCTTCTGACTACGACATTTAGTAAGATCTACTATCAACACCGACAGATTATTATTCGACCCAGCAATTTCAAAATCCATTTCTGACAGCTTCTTCTCATATTCACCTTTTTGCTGTATCAGCTCATTAGTAAGGGCAATCTCCCTATCCTTAAGCCTCGTTATTGTTTCCTTCAACTTTATGATCTCAATATTCTTCAATGAAATGTCATTGATCTGCCTTTTATTGATTTCATTAAGGTTCAAAATCTTATTTTTATTTTCCATAAGTGATTTCTCCAGATTAGAGACGTTATTATTAGTCAAACTTTCTGTTTGAACTTGAAGGGAGTTTAGTTCTTGATTTGCAAGCTCCACTTCCAGTGTCCTCAATCTCGAATTATCAGTATTTGTGGCGCTGGCTATTGCACGCCACACGATAGAAAATATATAGGATGTTGGTGCTGATGAGCGCTGCACGATAGTGATTTGTCGATATGTGTATTGCGCACATGACGTGAGCAGTGTGGAGGAAAAATGGACAGAGCGTGTGTTGACCCTGAATGTGTGTGTGTTCTGCCCAATGGTAGAAATATGGGAAATGTTAAAAGAGAAGTGTCTTGAAACATATTAATGTTTATTAAATACAACGAAAGGTAGGAAGAGGAATGAGGTAATGTTTATATGGACTTACGGATTATAGAAGTTGCTGAATCTACCTAATTATGCATGCTGTGTAATGATGTATTGTCTACGTGAATAAATAATGGAATGTTACTAAAATATCCAGCTGTTATATTGATCGTTGTGTGGAATCTTCGAGATATAGAAAGTATCGTTAATGAACTATTGTGGCTGTCCTGAATCTTGTGGACCTATGATATATAAACCTAGACACAGTGTGAAAACGAGCACAAACAATCAACTGAAGAATATAAACTTTTAACGCCACAGATATGGGGGCTCGTTCCGTTGGAGAGGAATTAATTGTTTGGAATATGTTCAATGCTGTACTGTGGAAAGTACGCAAGATATTAAGCACACGTATTTGTGGAATCAATAGAAATTGCAATTTTTCGTACGAGGTCATGCCAAGACCTTGGACTGTTGAGAAGACGTTATTACCAAACAACATATATTCTATTAAAGTCGCTGAACAGACATTTGACTGCCTACGAACAGATATGAAATTTCGACACAATATATTGCGGTCACAAGTTACTATGAAGCATATTGTCACCTCGAGGCCATTTCGCGTTGAATCGTTGTAGTGAACCATTACATCAAGGTCACCTGAACGGACTTGTAAATCCTAAAGTAAAGTTACCAGTGGACATTTATTATACCAATAATATGAATCGTGAGAATCATGACGGTATCCAGAACCAGTCTTTTGGGTCTTTCAAGTCTGACAAGTCTTTCAACCCTGATGTCCGAGAAATCATTTCGGTTGTCTGTAATGGTCAAGAAGGATGATTTAATCTTTTACGTACGTCATCAAACAGATTTGCTGACCACTTGGATTTCGTAATCAGGAACATGGAACGTCTTGAACAGGACACTTATACGCGTTGAGCAATTCAGACTTTACATTCTTTCCTTGACCCGTGTTTATTGCATAGATTCAATGCTACTTTGCGAGGTTGATGCGTCTTGTCTACAACGAGGATTGGCGGTCTTTGATTTTAATCATATAAGTGAATATATGTTTGTAAGGTCATGGTCTCCGGTCCTAAAAATGTCAGGCACATCTTGTTTTTGTGTATCTTTTATGTTTTATGTTTTCTTGTGGGCGACACTCAATTATATCTTTGGATGAATTTAGTTGTCGTCGTTCTATAGATTTTGATTGTACTGATCTCTTTCAGGGATTCAGCATTTAGTGCTGTCGTATTTCCGCTCTGACTGAGATTAATATTTTCTTATTTGTTTAGCTGTGCTGTCGAGTAACATATTGTATTGGAATTCTTATTTAGTTCAGTATGATTATGTTCGTACCTGTATGTCTTCTCTGACTTTCTTTTTAATATGTACAGCAGTTCTATGTGATTGTATCTCGTCCTGTACTGTTCATTGACGGTGGAAACAACTGTTTTATTATATGGTAGGATTTTATGACTTTTTACATTGTTGTCTTTTTCCTGATTTGTTTCCAGCGTTGTCTTTTAGTCTTTTGTCTAATGTGATGTTATGGCATGCTTTTAAATAGGTGGTAATGGCGATATTTAGTACTTGATTATATTATATTGTTAATTGCTGATATGTTAATATATACGATTATTACAGATACTCTGTGATAGTAGTGGATAAGTATCATATACTTCAGAGACAAGTATATCACACAAAACGAATAAATACTGTATATACAGTTGGTGTTGAAAAAGGTTTGAATTACCTTACGACTAAGTATAGTCATTGGGCAACAAGTGGGAGAGATATACATTTTGAATCTATAGCCCATTACTCTTTAATTTCATTATGGCTGACTTTGTGAAGGTTAAGGCGGGATTTATACAGAATGGGAAGGACTTGAATTTCTCGGGTGATGATCTTATAGCCTATGTAAATAAAGAAATAGCGGAATACAAACAAGAGAAAGAAAGAGAAGAAAAAAGAGAAGAGAAAGAAAGAGAAGAAAAAAGACAAGAGAAAGAAAGAGAAGAAAAAAGAGTAGAGAAAGAAAAAGAAGAAAAAAGACAAGAGAAAGAAAGAGAAAGAGAAGAGAGGGAACATGAGAGAATGGAGAGAATTCGTTTAGCAGAAATTGCTGCAGAACAAGCGAAATTTGAAAGAGAAAAAACTTTTGAGTTAGAAAAATTGCGCTTACAATCTTCTTTTTCTAGGGAATCTTCTGGTACTGGATCGTCGAAGATCATTAATTTAAAATTGCCAAATTTTTCTTCATTGCATGACGATATGGGATTCTTTCTTTTGAGATTTGAATCAAGAGTTACGGCTTTAAATTTACCTAAGGCCTCATGGCCTGAACATTTTGTCGGGTTACTTACTGGTGAAAGTTTACAAACTTTTTTTAACATTGCCGATGACAAAAGAAACGACTATGAATCCATAAAATCAGTATTTCTTCGCAAATATTGTTTAGACGAGGAAGGATATCGTTTAAAATTTAAATCGATGGGTCCTGTGGAAGGTAAAGATGTCGAAGACTTTGTGTCTTCAGTGAAGATGTGCCTAAACAGATGGATTGAACTGTCTAATATTACTAAATCTTTTGAAGGACTTTATGATCTCGTCTTAAGAGACAAAATTTTATCTTCTGTGAATACGGAAATTTTCTCATTTCTTCAAGAAAGGAAGCCTACCGATATAGGAGAAATGGAAAAATTAGCTCAACAATTTTCGGTCGCACACCCAAACTTGCCTTTAGGTAAGACGAAGGTCCTAGAAACTTTGCCAGCTTGTGCGGTCACTCATGATAGATCACGCACTCGCAGCATGGACCGACGGTATAGGGAAGACTATCAAAATTCCTATAGAGGTAGATATAATTTCCCTCATAATCATTCGCCCTCACGGGGTATAGAGAGACGCAACTTTAACCATAATAATAAAAAGTCATGGCAAAGAAATAATCAATACTCCAATAATAATTACACTCACAAACATCATTTTTCGGCACCCTCACGTAATGATTACAATAACAGTAATTACAATAACAAACATCATGTCTCACCACCATCTCGTGATGATTCTTCTCGCACGGACAAAAAGGGGTACTATCGGTGTGACTGTCCAGTGGATCGGAGAGGAACACATTTTTCTAGGAGTCAAAGTAGAGGAAGATCACAAGCTCACGCTTGTCAGATTAACGTTGGTAATGATAATATTTCCAATAATGAGAATAATACTCACGCCAATGCATGTAGTTTTGATTTAGAAAATAGTGGTAATTGCACAGAATGTATGACTCTATTTCAACCTGGATCTACTCCACTTCTGAGATGTGGACATGCTCTGCCAGTTTTGTCTTTAAATGATGGGGTTGGCTCACTCGTGATCCATAGAGGTTTTGTTTTTGACACACCCGTTTCTATTTTACGTGACAGCGGATGCACCACCATTGGCCTAAGGAAGGCACTAATTCCTTCTTCTTGCTTTACGGGAACCTCTATAAAGTGCGTAACTTTCGGTGGAAATGTTGAATCTTATCCGCTGGCAGATGTGGTAATAGATACTCCTTTCTTTTCGGGAAAAGTAAGAGTGTGTGCTCTCGATCGACCTTGTTGTGATTTACTTATCGGTAACATAAAGGGGGTTAAAGAGTGTTCTGAACAGGATATTATTGATTGGGAGAGAAATCATCCCTCCTTTGCTAACGCGATCACAACCAGAGCACAACAAGCTGCAGAGACAATTGAATTAAATTCTTCTATACACACTCAACACATTACAACTTGTCATTACATTGACAAAAATATATTTATAGCTAAACAACAAATGTATCCTTCTTTGGGACATTTTTTCCCATTAGTTATTGCTCGAACTATTAAACATTCTAAAAATTCAAGACATTGGTTTCAAATGCAGGATAATATTATGATACGATGTTTTGATAATTACTCTTTCATTCTCAAACAAGTTATAGTACCTACGTCATTTCGCGCACTAGTCTTGTCAAATGCGCATGACGTACCATTTGCTGGACATATTGGAATTTCCCGTACGGCTTATAGATTACTAAAACACTTTTATTGGCCTGGGGTAAATAAAGACATTTCAACTTATTGTAAATCTTGCGCTGAATGTCGAAGTGTTGCACGTAAGGGTGCACATCAATCAGCACCGTTACAGGTCACGGATATTGCTGTACGCCCTTTTTTCAAATTGGCTATTGATATCATAGGACCACTGTCTGTAAGGTCTACCAGAGGTTTTCTTACTTACTTACTTAGTCGTTCCCCTTCTACCGTGAGGTGTAGAGGTTTGGAAGAGAGAGCGCCAGACCATTCTATCAGCTGTCTTCTTCCTGGCCTGGTTCCATTCTAGTCCTCGGTCCTTCAAAGATTGTCTAATGTTGTCCTCCCAGCGAACTCTGGGTCGTCCTGGAGGTCTGGATCCCTGGCTCTTTGTTTCCCATGCTTGTCGTGGTAGCCGATCTTCTCCCATTCTGCAGACATGGCCAAACCATCTTAGTTGGGACTGTTCTATTTGGGTCTGCAGCGGATGGGATTTCAGGCCTTGACGGATCGTCTGGTTGCGGACCATGTCTCTTCTTGTTACTTCAACCACTTTCCTCAGATACCTCATTTCTGAGGTTTGGATCTGGCTTTTGTGGGTTGTAGTCATTGCCCACGACTCGCATCCATATGTCAAAACTGGGACATAGGTGGAGCGGTATACAGCCATCTTCGTTTTCTTACCAACCTCTTTCTTGCTGAGGAATCCACGATTTATGGCCTGAAAAAGTCTCCCAGCCGCTGCTTTTCGAGTGGTCAACTCTTCTTTGATGCCTCCCTTTCGGTCTATAATAGCTCCGAGATATTTAAAGTGGTCGACCTGCTCCAGGACCTGTTCTCCCAACTTAATCTGATGTTTTCTTTCTTCTCGTGATATCACCATGGATTTTGTTTTAGAGCTGCTTATGACCATCCCTCTCTTCTCCAGCTCTTCCTTCCAGACTTGCAGGTTGGATTGGAGATGTGCCTCTGATTTAGCAATCAGGGCAACATCATCAGCAAATGCCAGCTCCGAAATATAGACCTGTCTCATCTTCCAGTACCCCACTGAATACTTTCTTGTTCTCTCCTTACATGCCTTGATGACATCGTCCATGAGGAGTATGAAAAGATAAGGTGACAGGATATCACCTTGTCTTACACCAGTGGTGGTCCTGAACTCTTCTGACTTATGGTTTGCTGTCCTCACATAATTTCTGCAAGACTTGTAGAAGCTCTGTATAGCATGAATCAGAGGTGCTGGAATATTCTTCCTTGCCAAACAGTCCCAAAGTTTGCTCCAGGGGACTCTATCAAACGCCTTTTCCAGATCTATGAAAGATGGATCTCACTCTTATACTCAAGGGCCTTTTCACTCAGCTGTCTGAGTGTGAAGATTAGGTCTTGAGTACTTCGGTTTGCTCGGAATCCGCACTGGACCTCATCCAATTGTGGCTCAGCTAGGCGTCGGAGTCTCTGCTCTAGGATTCTAGAGTAGATTTTACCAGGGACACTGAGAAGGGATATGCCTCTATGGTTTCCACATTGTCGATTGTCACCCTTTTTGAAAATTGGTGTTATGATGGCAATCTTCCAATCCTTTGGTATGGTCTTGTTGCACCATGCTGCCTGTAGGACCTTTAAGAGTAATAGGTCGCCTGATGCTCCCATGTACTTAGCCATTTCTGGTGTTATACCATCATGCCCTGCTGCTTTGCCCATCTTGATTTTCTCTAGTGCTGCCCTTAGTTCTTCCATCTTTATGTCATCTTCACCATCATTGGTTTTCTCTTCTGTGCTAGTGGTTATCATTTCTGTTGCTTCACCATGCTCACCATCCAGGAGTTCTGAGAAATATTCTTTCCATCTTTCCATTACTTCCTTCGGGGCAGTAAGCAATTTGCCTTGCTTGTCCTTTATAAATTTGAGAGGGCATTGTTTTTTCCTTCCTCATGTTCTTTAGGGTCTTATAGAACAATTTCTGGTTTTCTTGTGCATCTTCTTCTAGCTTTTCTCCAAATTCTTCCCAGGACTTCTGTTTTGCTGCTAGCACTTTGTTCTTTGCTTCTGTTCTGAGTATCACATATTCTCTATATTTTTCCATTTGTCCTGTTGTGTTTTAGCTCCTAAGTATTGTTTCCATGCCATTTTCTTCTCTCTTATTTTCTCTTTGACTTCCTCTGTCCACCAAGGTGTCCTCTTTCTCTGGTTCCCAAGTCGGACTTCACCGCATGCTTCTGCAGCCGCTGTCTTTATGATATCCTTGAATTTATTCCAGAGGGTTTCCAAGTCATCAGGTCGTTCTTCTGTGTTGCTCACTGCTGTAGCAATAAGCACCTGATATCTGGTCTTAATTTCTGGCTCTCTCAGCTTGTAGGTCCTGATGCTCATTTCTCCTGCTCGTTTACTTGGTTTCTTGCGTGAGGTTGGGCAGTTCCTAGGCTGAGCAACTCTTTCAGTTGTTCGTTTGATTGTTAGCAGGTAGTGATCACTTCCAATCTCTGGCCCCCTCCAGACTCTTGCATCTCGGACATACCTGAATGAGCTTCTCCGAACAATGGCATAGTCGATCACTGACTTCTCATTCTTGGTTGGTTCACATCTAGTGTACGCATGTATGCGCTTATGGGGGAACTTTGTGTTTGTAATGATCAGATTCTGCTCACTGCAGAATCTAAGGAGTCGCTTTCCATTGTCATTGAGAGTATCTTCTCCATATCTTCCGATAACGCCACCCCATCTAGCATGGTCATTTCCAACTCTGGCATTAAAATCTCCGAGCATGATAACTTCATCTAGGCAGTCATCCACTGTCCTTTGAAGCAGCTCGAAGAATTCCTCCTTGACCTCTGCTCTCTCATCCTCATTTGGCCCATACACTATGACCAGGTTGACTATGGTTTCTCCTTCTTTTAGTTTTACAACCATAATGCGCTCCGAGACAAAGTTCCATCCCTTGATACTATCTTTTTGATTTTGGGCCACAATGCAACCCACGCCCCCTTTAGCTCTTTCAGATATGGGTACACCACTGTAGAGCAACGTGTTGCCATCGAGATCCATGACTCCTTGTCCTTTTTTCTTCGTTTCCGTTATAGCCAGGATTTCTAGTTTTGCTTTCCTCATCTCTTCCACCAGCTCCTCTTCCTTCCCATTTATACTTCTTGTGTTCCAAGTTCCATAAGTCGTAGTCCGTAGTCCGTTCCAGTTCGTCGCCTTTAGAATCAGTCCGGTTTTCTCTCTTGTATTTCTCGTAATCATAGTTTAATACAAACAGGTGATTGGCCTGTTGTGCCTTTGCATGGTGGAGGGGCTGCCTCCTTACGGCCTCCATGCAGGCCGCCCTCCTCCTTTTTCATCCGGGCTTGGGACCGGCATGGGCGGAGTTCCAGAGGTTTTCAATACATATTAACATGTATTGACCTGTGTACGAGATGGCCAGAAGCCATTCGTTTAAAAAATATTACCACAGTGTCGGTAACAGATGCGTTGCTGTCTATATTTTCATGCATCCGGTTTCCGGAAGAAATCCTCTCTGATCATGGATCTCAGTTCGTGTCAGGTATGATGTCAGATGTTTTCAACACACTTCGTATCCGTCACTCTCTTAGTGCTATATTTCACCCTAGCTCTAACGGGGTCGTGGAACGTTGGAATGGGACATTAAAACAATTGTTGGGGAAGGTGAATACATCATTTCCTCAAGAATGGGATCGTTTTATTCCTGCTGTTTTGTTTGCGTACAGAGAGGTTCCTAATCATACTGGTTTTTCGCCTTTTCAGTTGGTATTTGGTGCGAACCCAAGAGGTCCAATGTCTCTCTTACATGATTTGTTAATGGAATCTGATGTGAATAATAATAATAATAAGAAATCCACTTATCAATACGTTACAGATTTACGCCAATATCTTGTGGATGCATGTCAGGTGGCGACTGAAGCATCTGAGATGGCAAAATGTAAGACCAGATCTCGCATTAACCGAGATAGACGACTAACGTCTTTCTCAATCAATGACGATGTTTTTGTTCTCCTGCCACTCAAAGTAGATCACTTGTTAGTAACATGGCAAGGTCCGTTTAAAGTGGTTGCAAAGAGAACGGACGTGGACTACGTCATCAATATGCGGGGTAAACAAAAAAATTCTATGTTAACATGCTCCTACCATAAATCACTCGTCCTCCTAAGTTACAATTCATTTGTGATGCTATCATGAACCAACCTACCCATCATGCATCTATCGCGTTGGTGGATGAGGTGCAAACCAATTTCGCTGATGTACCTTCCACGTTTCCAATAGCACCTATTAAGTCTTCGGAAACATGGAATGATGTTATAATTTGTACTGATTTACCTGCAGATCATAGGGATCAAATTCTTTCTATGTTGGTATCCTTTCAGGATGTTTTGTCTGATCTTCCGGGACGTACTAACATTATCAAACACGAAATCAAATTGTCAGATTACACCCCGATTTCATTACGACCATACGCCGTTCCTCTACATGTTAGAGATCAGGTGGAAAGTGAAGTAGATGGTATGTTAAAACTGGGTATTATTTCACCGTCTGATTCACCTTTCATTTTTCCTATGGTGGCAGTACGAAAGAAAGACAAGTCAATTCGTATTTGTATTGACTTTCGTCGCCTTAACAAGGTGACCATATCCGATTCTGAACCAATGCCTTTGCTGGAGGATTTGTTGCCACGCCTATCATCCGCCACTTTCTTCAGCAAGTTTGACCTATCTAAAGGTTACTGGCAGATTCCTCTGGCTGATGTATCAAAACCTTTGACTGCTTTTGCCACTTCTCGTGGATTGTTTCATTACAATGTCATGTGTTTTGGTTTACGGAATGCTCCAGCGACATTTGTACGCATGATGCGTCGCGTTTTAGATAATCGCACCGATCTCATTTCGTATATGGACGATATTTGCATTTTTCATGATACTTGGGAACAGCATATCGCTGGGATACAGTCGTTGCTCCAAACTCTCAGAGTACATAACCTCACAGCTCGACCTTCCAAAGTCGAAATTGGGTTTACTGAGATTTCATTTCTGAGTCATAAGATTGGCCGACATACAATACAACCTGATGAGTCTACACTAAAAAGGGTACTAGATCTGGCCATACCAACTACTAAGAAACAAGTTCGTAGTTTGCTGGGACTCATAAACTTTTAACACAGGTTTATACCACGATTTTCCCTTTTAACTTCTGTTCTATCTGCTCTGACAAAAAAGGGTGTGCCTGACAAAATAATATGGAACAAAGAGTGTGACCATGCCTTACAGAACATCAAAACACAATTTTCAAAAAATCCAATACTAAGACTACCAGACTTAAGACGACCTTTTCTCGTTGTTACAGACGCATCTCTGAAAGGAATCGGGGGATGTTTAATGCAGACCTTTGATGGCGACTGCCACCCGATATTCTACCTCAGCAGAAAACTTTCAGAGACAGAATCCAGATATCCAATTGTGGAAAGGGAACTTTTGTCATTGGTATGGACATTACATAAACTACAGAAGTTCTTGGTGGGTACACATTTTAAATTATATACTGATCAAAAAGCCCTCACATATTTACAGACTTTTAAATCGACTAATGCACGTCTCACCCGATGGGCGCTACAAATGCAGGGGTATGATTTTGACGTTCTAGCAATAGCAGGAAAGGACAATGTCCTAGCTGACACCCTCTCTAGGGTTATGTAATAACTCGAATACAGAAGTGGACAATAATTACTTATTTATTCATATTGTTATT
Source organism: Oreohelix idahoensis (assembly GCA_024509875.1). Lineage (NCBI taxonomy): Eukaryota > Metazoa > Mollusca > Gastropoda > Stylommatophora > Oreohelicidae > Oreohelix > Oreohelix idahoensis. Next base: position 227,358 of record JAMPIV010003110.1, on the reverse strand, counting down.
ACTGACATTATTTTTTTTCCTTTAAAATCTAGATAGATATAATTTAATTGTTTGATAGATAATCATAAGGCATTAGGGATAAGATGAATGATTTAATCTCGCTTCACATTATAATTGCCTGACTGAAAACTAAGTTTTCAGTTGTTCGAGGGGGGGGGGGATGTGGCGCTGGCTATTGCACGCCACACGCTAGAAAATATATAGGATTTTGGTGCTGATGAGCGCTGCACGATAGTGATTTGTCGATATGTGTATTGCGCACATGACGTGAGCAGTGTGGAGGAAAAAATGGACAGAGCGTGTGTTGACCCTGAATGGGCGGCTTGTGTGTGTGTTCTGCCCAATGGTAGAAATATGGGAAATGTTAAAAGAGAAGTGTCTTGAAACATATTAATGTTTATTAAATACAACGAAAGGTAGGAAGAGGAATGAGGTAATGTTTATATGGACCTACGGATTATAGAAGTTGCTGAATCTACCTAATTATGCATGCTGTGTAATGATGTATTGTCTACGTGAATAAATAATGGAATGTTACTAAAATATCCAGCTGTTATATTGATCGTTGTGTGGAATCTTCGAGATATAGAAAGTATCGTTAATGAACTATTGTGGCTGTCCTGAATCTTGTGGACCTATGATATATAAACCTAGACACAGTGTGAAAACGAGCATAAACAATCAACTGAAGAATATAAACTTTTAACGCCACAGTATTGGTATGAAATTTTAGTAAACTCGCCTCATTTCGCAAGTCATTTATAGTATTTTCTTGACTGGCAATAATTTCTAATAACTCTTCTTCTCTTTTCTCATCAATGATTTCTAAAATAGTCACTCTTTCCTTCTCCTTCCGTGTATTGTGTATTTGTTGATCATAATCCTTGTCGCATAGAATAGCATTATGAATGTTATTCATTATAGAACCATGTTGGACGTGTGTGTACTGTTCTACAAAAGTACGAAACACTCCACCTAGTAAGTCCGCTATGTCCCTAGCCATTATCATTTGTGGGATAAAATGAAAATTAACATCCATAAAATCTGCTAAATCGGATGCCGTACGACATACAAATTTATCTAATACAAAATCTTCAAGGTTTTGGCCTTGGAAACCATCATTAATCCCTTCTTGGAGGAGATTCCTCAGAACAGACATTATGTCAGACCTAAACGTATTATCTGATTTCATACCCTCAACACCAATTTCTTTAACTACTAACTTGTTTGGAGAATCTATATATTCCTTCGAGGTCCTCTTTAAATCATGAATTACCGCTTCTTGGGTATCAACCTTTAATCTCCAATTCAAACCCTCAGATTTAAGCTCATGAATCTGAGCCATATGTGTACAATCTTTACTGAAAGTAGAATCACCCTTATTTAAATCAATATAACCACTTTTCTCGTCAAACTTCTCCACATCTCGTATCTCCTTATTTACATCCACCAAATCCTGTTGCATTTTCTTCTCCTCTAGTGTAACCCGACATTTCTTTCGTTTTAATTCCTCAAGACGCTTTTCCGCAATTTCAATTTCTTGTTGTTTTATAGCATAGTCTCAATATTTCACCCTCCAAACCATACTTATTACGTCCCAAACTCATGTAATACTCTACGGTAGCCATAGTAACTATTTATGTGACTCCCCAAGTCAACTATTAATATTAATTACCAATCTAAATTAAACAATTACTTATATGTGTATAAAATAAGGTATGGTCATTCAATATAACCAATCAACCACTTATTAATTATGGTCATTTTTCCCTCCTTAATATATTAATGTATTATATATTTATTAATTTATGCTGCTGAATTTATATCATGCACCTAAATTTAATAATTATGGGTATTATCCCTCCATAATTATGTTATTCAATCAATTATATGTACTAAGTCAACACTATAGTACTAGGAAAGTGTACTAATTAACATCTAATATGTCTGTCATACTCAAGGCAGACTATAAATTTATAATAATTAATCAGTATATATTATGCTATTGTGCCTTTGTCATTATCCATGATATGCTTCCATAGTATAATGGAGTACAACTACAACTGGATGACATTAACTAAGTCATCAAATGATTTGATAAAAATTAATCAAATTATATTATAACATTATTAATAATCAACTTTATAACCATATTTTTATAATATTAATATATGAAACGAATAAATACAATACGAACAATTAACTAAAGCTTTACAAACAGTAGCACGATACAAGTGACAATTTCACAAATAAAATGATTTTACAAAACTAGCATAAAAATCGAAAGTACTGCAAGGTCAAGGATTGAACTAAATGTAGGTCAATATACGGAAAAAAATTAATGCAAAAACTAATGACGTCACAGGACTCATCTGACGGTTATTACAATACATATATATAAACTGAAATATAGCAAGGTCAGGAGTAACGAGACAGATTACAAACAATAATACAAAACTCAATAAAATGAAACTGAATACAGTAGAATACACCATTTATTCACAGAACTAGACACCTAACATGCAAGGTCAATTAATGGCAAATACAAACGAACGAATCATCGGCAAGTCATCGATGGGTTCTTCGCCAAATGCAATTAGTTAACGGCCCTACGGAACAATCAGAATTGTCCTTGACGTTCGAAAAGCCATAAGGTTCAATTCTGATCCCCACCTAGCGCCCACACATTAGTAACAACACAAACGGTGGAAAACAAATAACATATATACATGAAAATAAATAGACATGCCTGTGTAAAAGGCGAAATGGACTTAGTACCGTGTTATTTTTTTAACTGACAAAAGTAAGACATAGACTTATCTTTCAGTGCTCCGTAAATACTTCGGTTGATGCTATATCCACCAACGGATTAGACCAATGTCTCGAACTGTTTGCTCCTCATTGGTAAATAAGGTCTTTCCATCCTTGTGTCTTCTTAGATAGTGTAATTTCTTTCAAAATGGAATACGCTGACGGTTGTCATCTTGGTCTTAGGCATCTACGCACAATTTGGTGACGTAAGGTTGACCTCTAGTGGTAACTATGTGTCATAGATCATACTTCAGCGCATCACGTGATAGTCTTTTGAAAGTAAACAGTTCGGAGTATTTTATGAAAAAAAAATTTTCCGATCTGCACACAATGGACACCATCTGTTGAAGGGTGATTTGACTGGTATTGTGGGTCAATACTTGTTGCATAATGTTCTATGCAATATAAATAAAGCAATCATACATTTTTGGCCATTGCATTGCTTTTGATATGTTCTGGTTTTCACTCAGTTATTTGCATCATGCCTTCGATGTTAATTACGCGAATGTGGGATAGAAGAACTGTAGAACCGTACTTGAAACTTTGCACATTCATTGACTTGATAAGTCGTTTCATGAGTCCACACAATTTAATATACAGCTTTTACACGTCACGACAAATTCACATGGGTTGATCATAAAAGTACATATTAACTTGATCATATATTAAGTTGATATATATATATATATATATATATATATATATATATATATATATATATATATATATATATATATATATATATATATATATATATATATATATATATATATTCAGTCCTTGTCCAATAAACGAATTACTGTGGGCAGAACGTCATAGCTATATGCACGCGCGGTTGGGGGTTCCAACGGCTGACAGTGAGTCTATGAGTCTGGCAATATAAAATATAATGGACTGTTAATACATCCTTCCCTGAGTTCAGTTACGTACTAACCTTAATCATTCCGTCTCTTCATAATAACAATGGACTGGCCCTATGTCCATACTTCGAATTAACAATATATATGTAGCAATTCCATGCACAACACTGGAAGGGTATAAGACACGTCTTGTTAGCTTGACGGTCAACATAGAAAGGGGTGTCGTATCCCAGTCACGATGCGTGACCTAACAACGCTAACACGTCATAAATCGATCGTGTACATAGCGTTCAATAGACCGCGAATTCTTCACATTAAATTATATTAAACGCGGTGACCCTAGAAATAGCACACTGCCAAACATAGCAGACGGCTTCAATAAAATACCGTAACACACATGTAATGTCTTCTGAATGGTTAAGTGAATGTAACCATAGATTTCTTGAGGATTTAGGCTCAAGCCTTTCTAAATTCTTTTTTAGATTTGTTCATGAATGAACTTTCTTTTCAAAAATAGTACTTCAAAAATACTGTAATAAAACCCCAGTATCTGGAGTACCATTAATCATCATTACGTTTCATGTGAAGAAACTGACTAAACATTCAAAATACTGTTTATCATGAAGATAAATGCACAAAGTGATTAAACTGACCAAGCAGAATAATTATATTAAACATCATGGACAATAACAATAAAATGTCAGTTGTTTTCAATAACTTTAATTATAAAATGTAAAACGTTTCTTTCTCTACATTTCTGCCCTTTTCTTGTTACACAAAGCACTTGAATGTTACCATGTTCGATAGCCAGGCTGTGCCTGGAGAAAGTCTATACAAGATGTGGACATGCAATATATTCGGGCAGGAAAAAAACAGACAGTGGTATCAAAATAAAAATACTAAAGTCTAGATAAGCTTTCAATGCACTGGGAAATAGATATCAATCAAAAGAAATCAAATGAAACGCAAAACTAAGAATCTGTAACTCACATGTCAGCGGTCCTATTGTATGGGTGTGAAACATGTAGATCATCAGAAACAGCAGCCAAGAAGTTAATAGACTGTCATAAACGGGGCTTATATCAAACAGTGGGATTTAAAAAGTGCAAGAAAATAAGCAAATTAGAAATGATGACAACACAAATACCAGTGGAACAAGTTGTGAGGAAGAGAAACAGAAGTTGGATAGACACACGCTGAGGAAACTAGTTAGTGGCATTACAAAGCAGTTCTTGTCCTGGAATCATCATTGTTAAAGGTAAAGAGCACAGCTTCTAAACTTTGTTTGTGCTACAAACCCCTTTGAATATCTGGCGATGGCAACTGACACCTTCTTGGAAAAGTTGAACTGTATATGCTTGAGTATAACTATAAGTCGATTTGACTATAAGTCAACCCCTAGACTTTAGGACTTAAAAAACCGTCAAAAATAAAAAAACCTGATTGTAAAAGTCGAACGAGATTTTTGTCAATTCCAAATTTCTCTATTGCACTAGAATTTTCTTGCTTTTCTGAAAATTTTGTTTTTTACTTCCAGTTTAACACTTCTCATTTTAAAACTCTTGAAATCGCCCCGTTAATATGTAAAATTCATATAAGAATAAATTAATTCAGTATAAAAGTTGAGAGACAGGAAGGGAAGAATGTCAGACGTTCCTGTGTGCCCCATTCTCAGCCCCTTAAAAATGAAGTTTATTTGTTGGTTCGCCCAGAAAGTTATTATTACTGTTGTCGGTCACTGCCAAGTAGCAACGAGAGCTCGGTATATAGCGAGACCTGCATTATCAACAGATTTCCATTACATTAAAATACTTTCATTTTTAGAGGTGATCAATATTATAATTTTTCTGGATTTTTTTTTAAAGCCAAGGTTTTCCAGATGGTCATATATTTGCTTTGGTATCTGAGAAGTGACTTATTATTTATCAAGATGCTAACTGTGCAGCCGAATCATGTGAGGTTATTGAATAAGGACATGATTTAGACTCTGACAAAATTCAATGTACTGAAAGAAGTAATGGTACTGTTGATAGATCAAATGAAGGAGGGTGATCAACAAGGCATACTCTACTTGAAATTTGTGACTTAATATGAGTTCAAACGTTTATTTCTTGAGATATTTTGATAAAAACATTTAATAAAGCAGCAGGTTTATATCTGAAGGATATCAGTGTGCAGTGGTACAGGTTTCATAACACTGACAGGTTTCATAAATCTTTATTATTTTGACTCGAATATAAGTTGGTGGCTTTTTCTTTAAGGTCCAAAAAGGGAAAACATTTTAACAAATAAATTTTAAGTTATGTTTCTGGACCCCATAGAATGCATTCGTGGATTTCCATAAGGGTCTGTTGACCGCAGGTTAAGATGCTCTGATACAGAGAGAGATATAATGCATTGAGAATGGAACTGGAGACATATAAAATATGGTACTTTAAAGGAGTGCTTAGCATTAATTTTCTGGCTTACAGACTCTAAGACGTTGAAGAGATGTTGTCAATGGTGGTCTTATGCCAAAATCAATACAGTTACAGAAACCTTGCCCAAGGAATGTATAATATAGAATAATAAACAACAAGCACTAAAACAGAATAGGCAAGCTAAAATACAATACACTCTCAACTCACATTGTCAAGTGAAATTAGCTTCAGTCAGTTATATTTTAGCTGTTTAGTAAATAAATTTAAAAAACAAACAAAAAATCAGGTCAGAAAACCGTACGGTACGTTACAATGCTGGAGCTTTAGTTATGAGTGGTACGTACATTGTGTCTACAGCTAGGCTGCGTTATCTGCACCTTTCGGCCTGACACATCCCATGTCAGCATGCAATTTTTAGGGCTTGCTTCCCTGCTACCTCATGCCTCTATGTATGATATACCTCATACACATCCAACAGTGCAGTGAGGTGGCTGCAGCAGTGAGAGTCATCTGAGCTGAGATGCAACTCTGCCCCAGATCTGGGAGGACCTGCTTCCGGGAACACTACACACGGCCAACTGAGGCACCGACTGCATTTTGAAGAGAGTAAATTAGATCCCTGCTCACTACAAAATAAATGGAAACAAGACAGGCTTGCTAAAGATGAAGGAAGCAGCAAGCTAGGGACAGATAAAAAATGAAGATATTAATGTAATAATAAAAAAATTTTTAAAAAAGCAGCAAAGACAACATCAACAGTCAAAACAGAAGTATACTATTCCTTGTCAAAAAAGGTACAGGACATAATTTTCCTACATGCATCAGATCACTGTAGACGTAACACGTTAAGATCCAGTGCCCCATATATGTATCGCCCTGTAATAATATGACATGTATTAATGTGACTTGGGTCATATATGGGTCATTTCATAAGCAAGCGAATGAATACACTTCCAGTTTATAAAGTAGGTCACATTCTAAAATCAACACTCTGTCTTAAAACTGAATAAAGTATGAAATTTAGTAAAAATGAATCTGACATAGCTCACAATGTATCTTGATATGGACTTAATACACAGATATCTTGACATACTTAACACACAGATCAGACCAAAGGAGCAAATTATGGCGAATTATTTTCTATTCTGCACTTTATTGAAGATTTATGGTTCAAACTGTACAGATATAAAACTGCACCAAAGGATTCAATATTTGAAATATTTTGATCATGACTATAACTCTGTATTTTAACAATGGAAAGAAAAGTTTCCTGTTTTGCTACACAGCAAATGCTTCACAAACACTTTAATATCTGTATTAAATCACACTTATAGAATTTAAAGAACTAAATAGAATCTATATTAATTATAAAAAATAAAATGGCTTTATTTAAATCCATCGCCGTCAGTTTAGGATTCTTTCTTAACCAGGAAGTCTATAAGCAGAGAAATCTGGAAGCTTTTATAACTACTGTCAGTGACTTGTCATGAAAAAAACAAAAACAAAAAACAAAAGAGAAATTGATCACTGTTTTACATTTGATACATTAATTAGTGCTAGAAAAATTCAGTCCCCTTCCTTTGCACTTTCGACAGTAACACTTAACAATTTGACGTCCAAAAGGCCAGTTGTAGATTAAAGGACGTGGAGCTGGCAGACGCTCATACTCAACAGGATTAAAACATAGAGGTATGTCCTTCCAGTGATGAACGGGTAAACAGGCTATTGGTCGCTGAAACATGAGACATTCTTGTATAGGCCATGGGAGTCCAGTATGGCGTATTCTTTGTTCACGACCAGGGCTAGGACCAATCATTGACGACACAACAGTGAGAGATAATTTTACTAAGGGCCAAGGGTTACTGAAAGCTTCCTGAAAAAATGCTTTACTGTTGGTGCTAAGTCTGTTCAAAAATGTTTCACTTTGCAACATTTTTATATCATTTTCAAATACGAAACAGTTTGCAATGAAATACCGCTGGACATAAGAAAAACCCAGAGTGACTAAAACACTGAGTAGAGGTGATGCTTTGTAATCCAGAGTGGTAGAGTAATTCACAGATTTTTTTAAGGCGGAAATCTGTAACCCCATTGCATACACAAAGCCCTGTAAAATGCTCACCTGCCGAAAAGCTGTCCACACGTTTCAGGTCACTTTTCAATAATATTTGCTCAATCAATGCACAAAATTCCGGCTCTAACTTAAGATTAACAGTGTGATCTAGTAGCCGTGCTGAAGTCATAAAATTCTCTATAACGCTGTAGGAATGGAGGGTTTCAAGAATATGAACCAGTGCCGTCCGTTGTTGTTTGTCTCTTGTGTCAACATCAGCCCCCAATGTTATCAGAGTAGAAATAAGATCACAATAGTCACGTTTAGCACAAATCATCAGGGGTGTAATACCTTCATTATCCTGCACGTTAACATCTGCACATTTGTCTAAAAGGTCATCAATAATTTCAGTTTCCTTTCTTCTTTTAATTGCAAACATCAAAGCAGTCATGCCATTGTTGTTCTGTGCATTAACATCTGCACCACTCTCTAAAAGGACTTCAGTAACATTAGACATCCTGCTAAATTTAGCAGCAAACATCAAGGCAGTCATGCCATCTTTGTTCTGTACATTAACATCTGCACCACTGTCTGTAAGCATGTCAGCAATGTCAGGTTGATTCTGACATTTAGTAGCATACATCAATGCAGTCATGCCATCTTTGTCCTGTACATTAAGATCAGCACCCTTCTCTACAAGCAAATCAGAAATACAATAATGCTTGTTACGTTTAGCAGCAAACATCAAGGCCGTTATGCCATCCTTATCCTGTGCGTTAACGTTGGCACCTTTCTCAAGTAGCAATTCTGCAATTTTATAATACTTTTCAACTTCAAAATAATTGTAAATGTCAGCAGCAAACATCAATGGAGTCTTACCATGATTGTCTGGTGTGTTAATACCTGAACCATTCTCTATTAACAAGGCTATAGTTTTCTCAACATAATTGTCATCATCATAATCATCAATATCCTTAATAACCTCAATGGCGCGTATCATAGCCGTTCTCCCTTTCAAATCTTTTGCATTCACATCGGCGCCAGCCAAAATTAAGCGGTGAGCAAAGGCTGTATAATAATGGCTGCAGGCTACCATCAATGCAGTGGTTCCTTCTCTGTCCCGTCTGTCGACATCATCGCTTGCAGCAATTATGTGTGGTATAACATTGTCATCTTCATCATTTTCATCACCACACTCCATGCTGCTACCATCACTGTTCAAATATTTGTAGTATCTTTTATCTAAATTAACAGCAGCACTGAGCATTAATGCTGTCCTGTTGTCATTGTCAGTCAAGTTGACATCAGCTCCAGCAGCAATTAGTTGGTGAATACATTTGCTGCTGCACATATCTCTAGAAGGAAACGCTCAGAAAAATGGAGAACAAACAGTTGGGTTCTGCTGCATGACAATGCACCAGCACATCGATCCGTACTGGTGAAGCAGTACCTCGCAACGCACAATGTAACGGCCCTGGAACATCCTCCATATTCTCCCGACCTGGCACAGCCTGATTTTTTCTTGTTCCCTCGCCTGAAATCGGCACTGAAAGGGCAGAGATTCAAGGATGCTGAGGACGTTATCACCAATGCAACTGAGAGAGGTGTCAAAGAATGGGTTCTAGGAATGTTTCCAACAGCTGTACGGACGTTGGCAAAAGTGTGTAGTTGCCGAAGGGAACTATTTAGAAGGAAATGTAGTGTAAATAATTGTATTGTTACTTATGTCTATACAGTACACAAATTCCGGGAACTTTTTTAAGCTACCTCGTATATTAATTGTTGGTAATGTATAGCCTACCTTTAGTGCCGTCGAGTAGCCTAGGCTATATAATATGTGTAGGCCAAGGCTATTCAGTTAGGGTTAACCCTAAATGGTACGAAAATACACATATTATACATACTCGATGGCACTAAAGGTAAAGATTACCTTAACTGTTGATTATTATGTTGTTAATAAAAGGGAGGAGGGTGGGAAATTCACTATTTATTTATCATTATCAATACGCCTAGCCTATGTATTATGAGAGTCTCACCAGTCCTTTACTTTCCCGCCATTCGCTCACTAATCCTAATGTATAACTTTGTTTGTTTTCAGTATGTTAAAAATTGAAACGTAAATTATTTAGCAATAAAATAAGTTCACTTTTCGTTCTGTGAAATGTTAAAACATGATTTAAGTATTAATAACACAGAAAAAGCTCCCCCCTTGCCTTGTTCTGACTTCATGTGTGGTTTACTCTGTTAAGATTGGTCAAGTAGTAGACTGGAGGCAGCCATCTGGGACTTGTTGCTAGCATCAGCGTTGCCACTCTGAATTTAAAGTAAAAATAGATATTAACGACTTGAGGCTATTTTGAGCGATTGTAGGGCTGCTTTAGGCGATTTTGGGGCGAAATATAGGTGGCTTTCTTCGACCAATGAAGGAAAATTGCACCAAGACGGGAAAAAAATATAAAATCTAGATCTAGGGGAAACACCTAGAAGTGGCAACGCTGGCTGGCATATAGGGTTGACAGATTAAATTTTAAGAAAAAGCCAAACAGCCATTTAAAAATACCCAATGAAAAAAAAAAAAAACTAACAATTTTAGGTAAATGTTTCCTACTGCAAAAGGTATGTGTCGTGTGCATGTTGTTTCCTGTAGTGTGTGCAAAAGGTAATTCTGAAATGGGGGATCTTGAAACTTGGTTCAAAATTATAACATCCTCATTTTGGGTAAGTCACTCCTGTCACTCATGTCTGTTGTTTTTCTGTTGTCTAGTGTTCTACTTCTTTATTTCCTACGAGTGCCTTATAACATACCTTTATATTTGTTTCATATTAATTTACTGTTTACAGGCCTCGTGGTTTCCTTCCTTATGTGTAATAAATGGTTATACAATACCAAACCTACCCTCTGTCCTGTTCTTACTGTTCTAAGTCTACTATCATACTGGACACAGTATTAAGGTCTTTGTCTTGTGGACTGACCGATACTGTTATATAGGGGAACAACAGAAGTGATTGCGTCATTATTACGCTGAACTGCCCATTGTAAACTTTCGGTGTTATGTATAGAGGTTCGCACTAATGACCTGCCATTGAAACATCCTTTTTTGGGGATGCGTAGATGGCAGGGAGGACAGTGTAGTTCTCTTGCATAGCTAGGAGGTGTTGTCGCACGGAAGGTCCAGGGTTCAAATCCTGGGTAAGTCACTCATGTCTGTTGTTTTTTTGTTGTCTAGTGTTCTACTTCTTTATTTCCTACGAGTGCCTTATAACATACCTTTATATTTGTTTCATATTAATAAGCCTGTTTTTCTGTATGCTAGTGCAGAGGTTGTCAAACTGTGCGTCGCGGCTCCCAGGGGCGTCTCGGTCCTCGGCTAAGGGCGTCGCGGTGGCTTGGGAAAAGTGTTGGGCTCGATATTATGAGCCAAGGCCCATCAATAAATATAGATAATATATAGTATAGAGAGGAGCCGCGGTGATTTATGCACAGGTCAAGGGAGCCGAGGACCAAAAAAGTTTGAAAACCTCTGTGCTAGTGCATAGTTCTAGGTTCTGTTTGTGAGGATTCGCGTTGTTTTGGTGAAAACGACCTTCAAACTGTCAAAATCCGATACAACAGGCATTGTAAACAGAAAGAACAAGTCGTTTTTTGTAGTACGGTACATTTCATTTAAAAGTCGAGCTTTAACTTGTTTATCCAACTTTGCTAAAATACTTAGGCTAGCTCAGCAGAAATGAAGTGAGCATTTAGCTCCTCCCACTTCATCATATAGTGCAGTCCGGAGAGGTAGAAGTCGCTGGGACCACATAAAATACTTCTACTTATCCGAAATTCCACTTACCGAAATTCTGTTTAAAGATGGACATTTAGGTCAGAATAAGTGGTAACGCATGAAGCAATTATTTTAACCAATCAGAAACAGGTATTTTGATTTTTAAATGTTAATTTCTGGGTGTTTTAAAATTTTCAAAAGCAGTTTAGCGAATCTTAAAATATAGTGCCAAATTAATTGCGAGAAGCAATGCAGCTAGTGTAAAAAAGTTCGAATCGCGTGTGTTGGCTTAATAATTTTGCGTGCTCTGTTTGCTGCTTGCACCTTGTTCTTTGCATATATTCTCTATATTTCTCTGTTTTTTTTGTTTTTTTTGCTGCAGTATTTTTAGCTTCTAAGTATGCTTTTTTCTTTTCCTGTATTTTCTCTTTAACTTCGTCTGTCCACCAATGTGTCTTCTTTCTTCCCAAGTTGGACCACCACATGCTTCTGTTGTAGCTGCCTTTATGGTGTTCTTGAATTTAAACCACAGGGTTTCCAGGTCATCAGGTTATTCTTCTGTGTGTCTCACTTCTGTAGCATTAAGCTCCTGATATCTGGTCTTAACTTCTAGCTCTTTTAACTTGTCAGTCTTAATGCGCTTATGGTGGAACGTTGTGTTCGTAATGACAATGTTTTGCTCAGTTCAAAATCTAAGGGGTTGCTTTCCTTTTTCACTTATCATCTCCATACATTCCGAGAACTCGATACCATCTAGCACAGTGTCATAGGGTGGTTGAAGAATATGACTGATGCAATTAAATTGCGAGTGAGGTACGTGATAGTAGACAGAATAGTTTCACTACTGTAAATGGAGAGTGATGTTTGACAGTCAGAAGAGGAGATAGGTATATATTAAATCTCTTATTTCTTGCCCACACTCACAACACTTTAAATGTCATAGATACATACTTTCTCTCCGAGATATAAGAAATATCGCAGTAAGAAAAGAAACGTCAACAATCAGGCGACAGGTGAAATAGTAAGATAATTCTGACCTCTAAAATATATGTGTATTAACCAAGAGAACTAGTCATGTCACAAAGAAAATACCAACAAGCACAACTATCCCACTGTGGGAAAGAGGAAGATTTCTTGAACTAAAAACGGACATTGGAAGCATTTAAATTAATGTAACTTGGAAATAATCACAAAGAAAGCGTATAACAACTTAGTATATTGACCAAAATTTTTAAGCGAAGCTCTGGACACATGCATATACTTATGGTTCAGTAATAAACGCAGTTGAGAATGGGGGGGGGGGGGGGGGGGGGGTGGGGGGGGTGGGGGGGGGGGGGGCGGGGGGGGATTTTATAGCATCCTCATTAAATTAAGAATAAAATCCATTCTATGGTATTTGCCTCTGGCAAATACAGGAATAACTTCAGTGCTGAAGCAGAAGCTATGAAACAGGCTGTGAAAACTCTTGCTGAATGCAAAGATCATGCAGAAAAAAAAATAGTAATCTTTACGGATGCCCTCACAGTATTATCAGCTCTGAACAGCCATCAAGCAACGGGAATAAAAGGTCTGATACACTCTCTTGGAATCCTGACCAAATGTTTCAACAAGTGCACAATCCAGTGGATACCAACCCATTGCGACATACCAGGCAATGAGGAGGCTGGTAAACTTGCTATAGAAGGAGGAGTGCTACAACAGTATGAAGTAGCAAAAAAAAATGTATATATATATATATATATATATATATATATATATATATATATATATATATATATATATATATATATATATATATATATATATATATATATATTTATAAAAGCCACATTTAAGGCCAAATGGGAAAGAGAACACACAGGCCATATAAAAATTGGTGCCTATCATCAGCCATCTAGGCGAGACCAGGTCATCATTTTCCGGCTACGAGTCGGACACAACAGATTCAGGTACCATCTATACCACAAGTACACGATTGGTACAATAGAGTTTTGTACCTGTGGCACCAGCTCCATGGCAGCCGAACACCTGCTGCAGTCCTGCCCAATACACAGCAATAAACGAAGTAGCATATGGCAACAATCTACTTCGCTTTGGAGATGTTATGAATCTTGAGCTGCTGTTACGACACGTTTAACGATGTCGTCTGCTACAGTTGTGAGCACTTTTAAAGTTACGCATTAGATGCTTGAGAGGCTATAAATATATGTTTTTCACGCTTCACTGTATTTTATTGAACGCGAATCGTATAGTAATCTTATGACGTGGCACGGGTGGTATAGTGCCACTTGACTACGCTCTACTTTTACCCTTTTGATTATAAGCTCCGAGTGAGTCGGATGTATCTTGCTTTACTCCCAGTGATAGCGTTATAGTGCAGAAGTATCTCTTTGAGATTTTGGCCAGAGGGTCGGCCTTTATTATATTTAAAGTAATAATGAACCACTAATGGTTATGGACAACAATTGTTTATTGAAAGTCAGGATTTACGGGAGTGTTTGATCATTCTTATGATCCAAGTTCGCAAACTGGTAGGTCTCACTTTCGGTTGACTGCACCGCAGCAACGCGTATATATATATATCGCCTACTATGTTTTGACGACGATAATAATTGATCTATATAGTTGGACTGGACTGCACTACTTGGAGATGAATCTATATATGATGAATATTTATTATGCCATGAACTATTGTATGAATTTGTAACGTAAATAAACATGTTCTGTATGGACTCTGTAGAGAAAGGAGTTTGCTCCGTTGATGACCCTCGAAGTTGGCTAACCTGTTGAGCCTTTTATTCATTCATTTTTATTAAGCACGATTGCTCGTTGATAACCATGAATATTCATAATAGATCGATGGGGTTCGGAAGGAAGAAAGCCGATGACACCCAATATTATTAACTTTGAAGAATCGCACAAGATCAGTTGTTCAAATAATACAATCAAAGAACCCGCTGCAACAGCTGCCTAACTCCTTTACTAGAGTCATGAACGTGGATGTCTGAAGGCAAATGAGGAAGAAGAAAAAGAAGCATAAAGTCGTGCTAGAGGTGCCAATATCAGTTTTAGTTGCTGGAATATCACCTGAGCCAGCAGCTTCTCCTCTCTTACAAGCTTTATGACTTTCTTTCCCTTAACCAGCAGCACTTGGGCTTTCAGCCCTTCGGCCCAATGACTTGTCATTGCGAGGCTGGGGAACCTGAGGACTTTCCTTCCAACCCGGTCAGGAGCTTCGCTCCTTCCCATCCACAGAGGGTTTATCACAGGAGCCGTTCAGGCTATTCAGTCAAATTTCAGGCCGTAAAAATGTCTTCAAACGCTGGCGCCCGGGTTTAAACCATGAACACCTGGTCGCCAGTACAACGCGGAAGCCATTACACCAGCGCGGCTCCCATGACTTTCTTTAGGTCTGCCTTATTTTTCAGTTAACCAAGCACAGATCAAATCAGTTACACCTCATCTCAAGTATTGTAATTTAGATCAAATTAATCTGAAATAGCTCACACTGTATTTGATATAGACTTAATACATAGATGTCTTGACTTAGACTTAATACAAAGATATCTTGATATAGACTTAATACATAGATGTCTTGACTTAGACTTAATACAAAGATATCTTGATATAGACTTAATACATAGATGTATTGACTTAGACTTAATACATTGATGTCTCCACTTAGACTTAATATATTGATGTCTTGACTTACACTTAATACATTGATATCTTGACTTAGACTTAATACATAGATCAGACCCAATAACAAGTTGTCGCCTTAGTACTGCTTTATTCTATCTCAATTTTTGGCAAAAATTGACTATCATCAAATCACATTTATGCTGCTTTATTCCACCTCCTGATCTGCCAATCAATCTAGCAGTAGCTATCACCTGATGTTGTGAATCACTATGGAAACGCGAAGAAAAAGTTCACTGCCGCCGCTTTGTTAAAGCTGATCTGGTGCAGATTTAATTCAAAGGGAGCAGCTGAAGTGATGGTTGCATGCTCAATAAGATGAGAAGGGACACGAAGGGAGACTGTACAGTCATAAGTGTCAGAGTGTGCGAAGTATTTTGCTTAAACACCTTTGGTATCTCACAAATACGACTCAACTACTTCTGTACGAAATTAAGATGTCTTGATACAGACATACCAAAGTCATTTGTGAGGGGGAAAAAGGCAAACAAAATTGATGTGGTCACCCTTCAAGAAGGGCGGAAACTAATCAACTATTTTACTAGAATACCATCACATTACTGTTGAGCTACCGCTAAAAGAGTACCTTGAAAAACGGCTTAAACTCAGCAAGATGTATGGGTTTTATGATACCCACTGTGAGGAAAGAGGCATCCAGCATGTCAAAAAACATAAACATGATGAAATATTCAAAACAGAATTCAACATTAGTTTTCTATCCTCAAAGAAAGATAGATGTGAACTTGCAAAGGTAGAAGTATGTCTGAATATAAAGAAGAATTAGAAATACACCAGAACAATGTTGAACAAAAGGCTGAAGCTGGAAAAAGAAAAGGATAGAAATAACAACAAACCAGTGCTTTCAATAAGATACTCTCAATGACAATGGAAAGCGACTCCTTAGGTTCTGCTGTGAGCAGAATCTGATCATTACAAACACAAAGTTCCCTCATAAGCGCATACATGCATACACTAGATGTGAACTAACAAAGAATGAGAAGTCAGTGATCGACTATGTCATTGTTAGGAGGAGCTCATTCAAATATGTCCGGGATGCTAGAGTCTGGAGGGGGCCAGAGATTGAAAGTGATCACTACCTTCTTCTTCTTTTTGATCCTTAGCCGCCGACCGTCAAAGCAGTATGTAGCCATCACGCCTAGTGGCGTCTTGTAGGGCAACAACAAATGTATTCCACTTTGTTCGGTCGGTGGCCATCCTTCGTACAGTGCCCCAACTCTGGTTCATTCTTTGCATCTCAGCCTCCGCAGTCCTCCGCCAAGTTGTTTTTAGTCGGCCTCTCTTTCGTTTTCCTTCAGGGGTTTAAAGCATAGCTGTTCTTGTGATGGCATCGGGATCTCTTCTGAGGACATGGCCAACCCAGCTCCAGCGTCTGCCAGCTATGATAGTGTGCATATCCTCTTGCTTGCTCCGAGTAAGCAGATCTTGGTTGGTGATGGTATTCGGCCAAAAGATTCGGTGAATTTTTCTTAGGCATGTTGTGTGAAAAGAGGACAATTTCGACATTTCCTTCTCTGTAACTCTCCAGCTTTCAGCACCATAGAGAAGCACAGAAAGCACACAGCTCTGATATAATCTTAATTGTGTGCTTGTGCTGTATTGAGAGGACTTCCAGATGTTGTTTAGGCTAAAAAAGAATGTTCTTGCTTTTTTCATTCTGTTGTTGATATCTTTGCTTGCGTGGCAAGCAAAGATCAATACCTGCTTACTATCAAAAGAACAACTGAAAGAGTTGCTCAGCCTAGGAACTGCCCAACATCACGCAAGAAACTAAGTAAACGAACGGGAGAAATAAGCAATAAGACCTACAAGCTGAGAGAGCCAGACATTAAGACCAGATACCAGGGGCTTATTGCTGCAGCGGTGAGCAGCCCAGAAGAACAACCTGATGACTTGGAAACCCTCTGGTTTAAATTCAAGGACACCATAAAGACAGCTGCTGCAGAAGCATGTGGTGAAGTCCAACTTGGGAACAAGAGAAAGAGGACACCTTGGTGGACAGAGGAAGTCAAAGAGAAAACAAGAGAGACGAAAATGGCATGGAAATAATACGTACGAGCTAAAAACACAACAGGACAAATGAAGAAATGTAGAGAATATGTGACACTCAGAACAGAAGCAAAGAACAAGGTGCTATAGTGCGTTTCACAATGTTTGCCGATGTTTAATATTCAATATCTCTGCAACCACTTGATCGTAATTGTTGCAACTTTGCATATGACCTAATGATCGCTATGTCCCGAGGGGGACATTATTTTCCTCGTTAAGAAACTTATGGTTTTAAATTTTCTTTATTTAAAGTATACAAAATCGACCACCTCATAGTCCAACCGTGTTTTGACATGGCTTACACCTTCATATTTGTGAGCTATTTCGATTTAACATCTTGAACGTATTTCACGTGATTTTCCCCGTGTTTCAGCTCACTACCGCACTGTTTTGAACATTACATTGATCCTTCCGGTTTGTTCAGTTACCATTCTGCTGATTGTGTATTTCAGTGCATAGGCGTATCTTGCCGTATTCTAGGTCTGTAATACAATGGGTATGAAAGTCAAGTTCCTTACACTGCATACAATGGCAGTGAAGATGTATAAATATTTCTGCAGAGAAGCTAAGCGTGGTAAACTGTATCGGAATCTCTCAAATCCAGAAAAGAGAAGTATTCACGCTTTGGGTTTAAGTAAACGCTCATTTCATCAATTACTCAAAGCTAATGGAATTTTCAGTTCAATCAATACCAGGACGCAAGGAAGAAAGGAAGTAGTAGATATTTTTGACAGGGATGTGATTAGAAGAGAGATTTAAAGAATGTTCAATTCCAAAGAAACTGTGACACTAAGAAAACTGAAAATTCGGCTTAGAAGACACAATGACATTGATGTGTCGAAATCAACATTATGGAAAACTGTTAGAAGCATTGGTTTTACATTTAGAAAGTACGCTAGTGGAAGAAACGTCATCTGCGAGAAGCCGCACTTAGTATCTATGAGAAGTAAATATTTACGTGAAGTACGGGAAATGCGTAATCAAGATTATGATATTGTGTATGTGGATGAAACTTGGATCAATGCTCACCACACAAGTGAAAAGGAATGGTAGTTATCAGATGGAACGATTAAAAGATGTGTACCCAGTGGGAAAGGACAACGTCTGATAATGGCACATGCAGGCAGCAGACACAATGGGCTAGTGGAAAATGCTGAACTTATTTTCACTTCCAATTATACGGACAACCGGGACTATCATACCGAGATGAACGGTAACATATTTAGAGAGTGGGTTGAAAATACTCTTCTTCCGTCTCTAGACGGACCATCCTGTCTGATAATGGACAACGCATCATACCACAACGCTGTGGCAGAAGAAGACAAAATCCCGAAATCTTCGAGTACAAAAGATGCTATAAAGATTTGGCTCAGATAAGAAGACATTCCATTTAACGAGGGGTTTCTGAAACCTGAATTACTGTCCCTTGTTAATAAATCACAAAAGACCAAGATATTCCATATAGACAAGTTGATTCAACAGCATGGTCATATGTGTTTGAAACTGCCACGTTATCATTCACATTTAAACCCAAATGAACTCGTTTAGGCAAAAGTTAAAGGACAGGTGGCAGCTGAAAATAAAACTTTCAAACTATGCAATATGAAAGAACTAACATATGCCGCCCTCTCGCAGATAGAAAAAGATTATTGGTGTAAATGTGAAGACCATGTCTTAAAAGAGGAAAATGACTCTTGGAAAAAAGATGGACTGTCGTTCGTTCAGCCGAGAATAGTCATCAATATGTTAGACTCATCTGACTCAGAATAAGTGTGTACATACCTTATATGTTTTATATGTTTTCTCCTCCATCTATGTGTATATGTAAACCAATTCATTTTCTTTTTATCTCCGCGATTTCACCACTATTTTTAACATACACAGTACTTTCACCTCTTCATGCATCTATTCACGTTTTAGTATAAAAAGTAACATTTACAACGAATAGGCGTTATTAGCCTCTCAAATATTTCGAAGAAATAAAAAAGGACCTCTCGTAGTAATCAGTCAACAAACCCCACTAACATTCGAATTGTATAGATGCCTATGCCGAAAATATGCAACTTCCTTTATTTACGGTAAATTATTTTCTCCCAGGACAAAATAATTACTTCGTTAAAAAAAGATCAAAGGAATTAGCCGTTGCAAGAAAAGAACACTACATGCAACATTGAATTTTATAAAAACTTTGGGACATTGAAAATATAAGACCACATGCAAAAAATCATGTTTATCAGTGCAAGGAATATGGAGATATTTGAAGACAATCGTCGACCGATCTTTTTGAAACGCACTATAGCAGCAAAACAGAAGTCCTGGGAAGATTTTGGAGAAAAGCTAGAAAAAGATGCGCAAGAAAACCAGAAATTGTTCTAAAGAACACGAGGAAGGAAAAACAATGCCCTCTCAAATTTATAAAAGACAAGCAAGGCAAATTGCTAACTGCCCCGAAGGAAATAATAGAAAAATGGAAAGCATTTTTCTCAGAACTTCTGGATGGTGAGCAAGGTCAAGCATCAGAAATGATAACCACTAACACAGAAGAGAAAACCAATGATGGTGAAGATGACACAAAGATGGAAGAACTGAAGGCAGCACTGGAGAAAATCAAGATGGGCAAAGCAGCAGGGCATGATGGTATAACACCAGAAATGGTTAAGTACATGGGAGCATTAGGCGACCTATTACTCTTAAGGGTCCTACAGGCAGCGTGGTGCAACAAGAACATACCAAAGGATGTGGAGATTGTCATCATAACACCAATTTTAAAAAAGGGTGACAATCGACAATGTGGACACCATTGAGGCATATCCCTTCTCAATGTCCCTGGTAAAATCTACTCTAGAATCATAAAGCAGAGACTCCAACGCCTAGCTGAGCAACAACTGGATGAGGTCCAGTGCGGATTCCGAGCAAACCGAAGTACACAAGACCTAATTTTCAAACTCAGACAGCTGAGTGAAAAGGCCATTGAGTATATCCATCTTTGTTTTATAGATCTGGAAAAGGCGTTTGATAGGGTCTCCTGGAGCAAACTTGGGACTGTTTGGCAAGGAAGAACATTCCAGCGCCTCTGATTCATGCTATACAGAGCTTCTACAAGTCTTGCAGAAATTATGTGAGGACAGCAAATCATAAGTCAGAAGAGTTCAAGACCACCACTGGTGTAAGACAAGGTGATATCCTGTCACCTTATCTTTTCATACTCCTCATGGACGATGTCATCAAGGCATCTAAGGAGAGAACAAGAAAGTATTCAGTGGGGTACTGGAAGATGAGACAGGTCCGTATTTCAGAGCTGGCATTTGCTGATGATGATGCCCTGATTGCTAAATCAGAGGCACATCTCCAATCCAACCTGCAAGTCTGGAAGGAAGAGCTGGAGAAGAGAGGGATCGTCATAAACAGCCCTAAAACAAAATCCATGGTGATATCACGAGAAGAAAGAAGACATCAGATTAAGTTAGGAGAACAGGTCCTGGAGCAGGTCGACCACTTTAAATACCTCGGAGCTATTATAGACCGAAATGGAGGCATCAAAGACGAGTTGGCCACTCGAAAAGCAGCAGCTGGGAGACTTTTTCAGGCCATAAATCGAGAATTCCTCAGCAAGAGAGAGGTTGGTAAGAAAACGAAGATGGCTGTATACCGTCCCACCTATGTCTCAGTCTTGACATTTGGATGCGAGTCATGGGCAATGACTACAACCCACAAAAGCCAGATCCAAACCTCAGAAATGAGGTATCTAAGGAAGGTGGTTGAAGTAACAAGAAGAGACATGGTCCGCAACCAGACGATACGTCAAGGCCTAAAATCCCACCCCATGCAGACCCAAGTGGAACAGTCCCAACTAAGATGGTTTCGCCATGTCTGCAGAATGGGAGAAGATCGGTTACCACGACAAGCATGGGAAACAAAGAGCCAGGGATCAAGACCCCCAGGAGGACACATAGAAAGCTGGGAGGACAACATTAGACAATCTTTGAAGGACCGAGGACTAGAATGGAACCAAGCCAGGAGGAAGACAGCCGATAGGATAGTCCTGCGTTCTCTCTTCCAAACCTCTACACCTCACGGTAGAAGGGGAACGACTAAGTAAATAAGTTTTCTCAAAACAGGCTTCAGTGGAGATGGATTAAAGCAGTCATTTTGGCGGGATCATTTATATTCTGCACTTTATCGAAGAATTTATGCTTCAAATTGTACAAATGTAAAACTACAAGACTGCATACATGGATTCTATATTTAAGTATATTGGGCCAGATTATAACTCTATACATCTGTTAGCAAGAGAAAAAACAGTTTTTTCCGTTTTGCAGCACTGCAAATGCCTCTCGAATATTTTAATATCTGTTTAAAATCAAGGTTAAGGAATGTATATTAATTTGTTTTAAACTTTACTTAACGCCATTGCCGACAGTTTAGATTTCTCTCATAGCAAATAATAAGTCTTTGAGCAGAAGAATCTGGAATCTTTTATAACTATAGCCCGAGAAGAGGACGGCAAAAAAAAAGTATTAAATAAAATTGAGAAAATGATCATTGTTTTACAGTAAATACGTTAATTACTGCTTAAAATTCAGTCCCTTTCCTTTGCAGTCTTGACAGTCACACGTGACAATGTGACGTCCAAAGGGCCAATTGTACAGCAACGGATATGGAGCTGGAAAACGCTCGTACTCAACAGGATTAAAACATAGAGGTATGTCCTTCCAGTGATGAACTGGTAAACAGGCTATTGGTCGTTGAAACATGAGGCATTCTTGTATAGGCCATGGGAGTCCAGTCTGACGTATTCTTTGTTTACGACCAGGACTAGGACCAATTATTGAGAACACAGCAATGAAGGATAATTTGACCAAAGGCCATGGGTTACTTAAAGCTTCTTTATATGCTTTACTGATGGTGCTAAGTTTATTAAAAAATGTTTCATCTCGCAACATCTTCATATCATTGTCAAATAGAAAACAGTTTGCCATTAAATATCGTTGGACATTGGAAAAACTCGGACTGACTAAAACATCGAGTAAAGCTAATGCTTCGTAATCATGACTGTTAGAATGATTACATGATATTTTGATGCGGAAAGTTACCCCATTGCATAGACAAAACCTTATTAAATGTTCCACAGACAAGGTGCCTACAATTTCTGGACCAATTTTCAATAATACTTGCTCAACCAACAGGTGAAATTCGGGCTCTAGCTTAGAAATACCCGTCTGATTCAGTAGTGCTGATAAAGCCAAACAATTCTTTATAACACTGTAGGAATGGAGAGTTTCAAGATTATGAACCAATGCCGCCCGTTGCTGTTTGTCTTTCTTGTCAACATCAGCCCCATTTTTTATCAGATTATCAGTAAGAACAAAACTGTCTTGTTTAGCAGCAAACATCAAGGCAGTCATGCCATCATTGTTCTGTGCGTTAACATCTGCACCATTCTTTATTAGCAAAGAAGTAATTACAGCATCCTCGTTACTCTCAGCAGCAAACATCAAGGAAGTCATGCCATGATTGTCACGTGAGTTAACGTCTGCACCATTCCTTATTAGCAAATCAGGAATATGAAAGTATTTATTACGTTTAGCAGCAAACATCAAGGCAGTCATACCCTCAATGTTTCGCAAGTTAACATCTGCACCATTCCTTATTAGCAAATCAGGAATATGAAAATATTTATTATGTTCGGCACTTAACATCAAGGCAGTCATGCTATTTTTGTCTTGTGCATTAACATTTGCACCGTTCTGTATGAGCACTTCAGTAATATTTGGATACCTGTTATATTTAGCGGCTAACATCAAGGCAGTCGTGCCGTCAATGTTCTGTGCGTTAATATTAGCACCGTTCTCTATAAGCAGGCCAATAATGCCAGTATCATTCTGATATTCAGCAGCAAACATTAAGGCAGTTACGCCATCTTTGTTCTGTGCATTAACATCAGCACCGTTCTCTATAAACACGTCAATAATGCCAGTATCATTCTGATGTTTAGCAGCAAACATGAAGGCAGTTACGCCATCTTTGTTCTGTGCATTAAAATCAGCACCGTTCTCTATAAACACGTCAGTAATGCCAGTATCATTCTGATGTTTAGCAGCAAACATTAAGGCAGTTACGCCATCTTTGTTCTGTGCATTAACATCAGCACCGTTCTCTATAAACACGTCAATAATGCCAGTATCATTCTGATATTCAGCAGCAAACATTAAGGCAGTTACGCCATCTTTGTTCTGTGCATTAACATCAGCACCGTTTTGTATAAACACGTCAATAATGCCAGTATCAGTCTGATGTTTAGCAGCAAACATTAAGGCAGTTACGCCATCTTTGTTTTTTGCATTAACATCAGCACCGTTCTCTATAAACACGTCAATAATGCCAGTATCATTCTGATATTCAGAAGCAAACATTAAGGCAGTTACGCCATCTTTGTTCTGTGCGTTAACATCTGCACCTTTTTTTATTAGCAAATCAGTAATATCAAAATGTTTATTACGTTTAGCAGCAAACATTAAAGGAGTCTCACCATCATTATCTTGCGCATTAACATCTGCACCATTGTAGAGTAGAAGATCTGTAATTTTAGAATAGTTTATAATTCCATGATGATAGCAAACGCCAGCAGAAAACATCAGGGCAGTCCTTCCAAGATTGTCTGTTGTGTTTATATCTGCATCATTCTGTATTAACAAATCTGCAGTTTTGACAACATAATCGTGTTCATCTTCACTAATGTACTTTATAGCTATAATCGTGTACATTAAAGCTGTTTTACCTGTCAAATCGTTTGCATTCACGTCAGCTCCAGCCAAAATTAAGTGATGGGCAAATGTTCTGTAATTATGACCACAAGCTAACATCAAGGCGGTGATTCCTTCTCTGTTCCGTCTGTTGACATCATCACCTGCAGCAATTATAGGTGGTATGACATTGTCATCTTCATCATTTTTATTATCCCACTGTATGTCGCTACTTGCAATGTTAAGATATTTGTAGTATCTTTTATCTGGAGTAACAGCAGCGGCCAGCATTAATGCTGTCCTGTTGTCATTGTCAGTCAAGTTGACATCAGCTCCAGCAGCAATTAGGCGGTGAATACATTTGCGGCTGTACATTTCACTAGAAGCAAACATTAACGCAGTTTTACCTTTCTGGTTTTGTGCATTAACATCAACGCCTGCTTTAATGAGAATCTCTACGCACTCTAAAGTATTGATTTTATCTTCACACCTCGACATCTCTACTGCAGGTATCAAAGCATACATTAACACTGTAAAACCTTTATGGTCTCTCAAATGAACATCGCTTCCAACTCCAAGTAATGCTTGCAAATAAGCTGCTCGTTTGTTCTGAGACGCCAGGAATAAAGCATTCTTGCCTTCAGAATCAACCTTGTGAATATCAGCTCCTAATTCTAATAACGGTTTTAGATAAGTTGTAGAATTCAACGTGGCCGCTGCCATGAAAGCTGTCATTCCATCCTTTGACGCAGTATTTATACAAATGCCAGCTTTTACCAAAATAGCATCACATTCTTTCCGTCCATTCTTCAAAGCTAAGATAAGTGCAGTTCTTTGCAATTTGTCTGTGACATTAAGCTGTGCTCTATTACTTATCAAAGTTTCAAGGCTATCTGTGTGTCCATTCTCTGCAGCTATCATCAGCGCTGACATACTTGCGGCATTAGCCTGATTAACTATAGCGCTATTTCGAATCCTGGTCTTTAGATATTCCAAACTACCAGCCAGAGAATTCGGCATTAAAGCTGTAGAGCCATTACCTTCTGCTATATCCAGCCCAACAGATCCTCGTACATGTGAAGAATTACATAGTTCCTTCGCATTAAGAGCAGCAAACATGAAAGCTGTCTGTCCTCTACTGTTAGTCTGATAAATGCTGGCAGCTGCTTGTAACAACAATTCTAGACATTCCACTTGTCCTAGTGATGCCGATATCATCAAAACGGTATTTCCATCATTATCTGGTTGATTGATATTTGCTCCAGCTCTTATAAGATCTATCAGAAACGTCAAATTAATTTCACTATTTAAGGCAAACATTAACGCTGTTTTTCCAGAATTATCAGTGGCATTTAAGTTGCTATGATGTTCTATTAAAACTTTGAAACAGCTTAAACAGTTTCCGCTGCTAACAAACATAAGTGCAGTTTGCCCTCTTGTATTCTGCAGGTTAACATCTGCTCCATATTTTATCAGCTGCTGTAGACAGTAACATTTATCTTCTTTGTCTGCCACCATCAGAGCTGTGGCTTTTTTGTTGTTGACAACATGAACATCCACACCAGCGACCAACAAAGCAGCTACAGCCTGATTATTACCTTTATGAACAGCCAACATGAGAGCGGTGTCTCCGCTTAATATTTTCCAGTTGATATTTGCACCAGCACTGACGATGCATTCAACGCAGTTTACATGTCTATTCCGGACTGCTAATGTTAGAGCTGTTTCTCTGGCGCTGTTGTAAATATTAACGTTAACAAATAATTGTATTAACAACTGAAGACAATCAATGTTGCTATTTTCTGATGCAATCATTAAGGCTATATTGTCATAACTGCTTCTGAAATCTGGATTAATACCAGCCTTGATGAGACACTGATAGAGTTCTGTATTCCCGTCAATAGCACAGGTCATCAAGCTGTCCACTCCTTCCCTAGAACTGGGATCAAGAGTAGCACCCACACGTACCAACATTTGTACACAGTCTAACCTGCCGTGAGTTAGCGCTGACATCAGAGCAGTGTTTCCAGTCTGACTTCTATAATTTACATTTGCGCCAATGTTTATCAAATTCTCCAAGGTAGTAATGTGTCCTTCTTGTGCTGCTAACACAAGTGACGACATACCATTCTTGCTGATTAAATCAACGACACCCCCGGCAAGTATTAGAAAATTAACACAGTCAGAGCTGTCCTGAATCGCTGCCAACTTTATGGGAGTATAGCCATAGTTATCAGCGCAGTTTGTGTCACTTCCTGCGTATGCCAGACTTTTAAGACACTACAGATGTCCCTTCGATGCAGCCAACAATATGGCTGTTTTTCCACAGCTGTTGGTCACGTCTATTTTTGCACCATACTTGATCAGGGCGTTCAAATATTTCAACCCTGCACACTGAGATGCTAACATCACAGCAGTCATGCCTTCATTGTTACTAGTTTCGATAAAAGCACCTGCCTCAATCAAAATCTGAAGACACTGTAGATGATCATGTTGTACACAAATAATCACTGCCGTGTTACCACAGTTGTCTGCCATATTCAAAGAAGCATTGTTCTGTATCAGAGCCCTGACACAATCTAAATGATTTTCGCGGGCAGCAATCATTAGGGCCGTCATTCCTGCATCGTTTGACAAGTTCAAATCAGCACCAATGTCTACAAGGACTTGAACACACTTGGCACTTCCGATCAAGGATGCAAACATCACAGCTGTATCTCCTGTATCGTTACATAGATTGACGTCACATCCGGCACCTTTCAGAAGTTGTATGTAGTCTAACGCCCCAATCCATGTAGAAAACATTAAAGCTGTGTTACAATTCATACACTTTTTGTCTGCATCAGCTGCAGCAGCGATCAAACTTTGTACTGCTACCTCGTGATCATCTTCAATAGCTAGCATCAGTATAGTTTTCATACTGGTGCTTGTACTGTCAATGTCAACTCCAGTGTTTGATAAAAAATTATTGACATATTCTACGTTAACTCCGTTGGCAATAGTAACCAGTTCCTCGACATTTCCTCTCTACTCCATAACTTGATATTCAGAAGCAGCTACTTGATGATGCACAGATTAAAATGTCCAGTGCCATATAAAGTTGAAGAACATTCCACGTATCAAATACTGGCTCTGAGTGTTTCTGCATATCTGAAAGAAAAAAGTAAACTGTCATTAATAAAACATATTTATTCATTTTGTTACGTTGATCACTAGTCAACAAAGCGGGCTAATACATAAAATAGGATATGAGAAGTCATTCCGTTACAGGGAGTTTTCATGGCATTGCGAAAAATAAATCAAGTCCAAATCAAAAAGTAAAATTTTCAAAATAAATGTTAAATCAGTCTTTTTATTTTGCTATGAAACACTGAAAAGAATAAAACAAAAAGAAATTTACATGACTTTCATAAATGGTTGCTTTTTGAATTTGAACGGAATGAATTGGTGTGACAGGATGACTAATGTGAAACTGCTGACACGATCACTAATGTGGAACTGATGACAGGATGACTAATGTGAAACTGATGGAAAGATTCGGGACAATTACTAGTAGAACAATCAGTAAGGCGCAAATATATAAACAAACAATAATATGATATGAAATCAGTTTTACAAGTAAACGGTACACATGAAACAAGGGACGTTTCGGGTTTTACCCTTCGTTTTTACGGTTTTACCCGAAACGTCCCTTGTTTCATGTGTACCGTTTACTTGTAAAACTGATTTCATACCATATTATTTTTTATTTATATATTTGTTTTTACCAGTTTTACTGTAGCCTACTATTCTCCAGTAAGGGGCAAATGCTGACGTTGGATATGGCTTCTGTTGAGGAAACTAGACGATAGTATTATAAGGTAGTTATTTGTTTTTGCTGTTGTTTATCTACGACTTCTGAGCTTCTCACTCTTTGGCAGTCATTACTGTTGAAGACTCCTTGGTATTAATCTATAGTGAAGATCTAGGTGTGTCCTGTGGTTTTTCAACCATTCTGAAACGTGTTGAGTTGAGTTTATGAGCTCCAGATTCTCCAGATTGGCTGGTATTGAAAGGGTCATCACATCTGGTCCCAAGCTAGGAGGATGAAGTGATTGGCATACTGTGTATCACCTATTATCCAAGTGGGCTGTCCAAATATGCAGAGTTAAAATACTATGTTCTGGTTCTGGGCTCTCACAAGGTGTCACACAATGACTGTGCTTTTCATTTTATATGTTCTTCCTTACTTTTCTCCATATTGCATCTTCCCTTTGTTTATTCCTAGCCCATATTTTCTCTCATATTTGAACGCACGACTCCGCTTTCATGTTATTTCGCATGATTTATCCTGGGTAGAGATAACATAAACAACATAGCTGGAATCAGACAGATGGGTCTGCATTGCCTATGTTTGGACAAACACAGGCACGGATTTCTCTCGCGAACCAATCTGTGCTCATATACGTCTCGTGTTGACAATCCGGAGATAAACTAAAAAAGTACCTTCAGTGTGGCAGGATATTAGGTAACTTTACAGTGGGTGAACTCCTGTTTGTTAGCTTTTATGCTAACAAATTAAACTGAAGGTTTGTTATGAATTATAGACATGAGTAAATCAAAAATCGACAGTGGCAATTTCTTAAATGGGAGAAGTTTGCGAAAATTGTTGGTTGTCATGAGAAGGAAGAGGGGAGAAAATTTATACTAAAGACAAACGGGTTAAATTTGTTTCTTCTTCTTCTTTGATCCTTAGCCGCCGACCGTCAAAGCAGTCAGAGGCCATTACGCCTAGTGGCGTCTCGTAGGGCACCAAGAAATTGATTCCACTTTGCTCGGTCGGTGGCCATCCTTCGTACAGTGCCCTAACTCTGGTTCATACTTTGCATCGCAGCCTCCACAGTCCTTCGCTAAGTTGTTTTTGGTTGGCCTCTCTTTCGTTTTCCTTCAGGGGTGCATAGCATAGCTGTTCTTGTGATGGCATCGGGGTTTCTTCTGAGGACATGGCCAAACCAGCTCCAGCGTCTGCCAGCTATGATGGTGAGCATGCCCTCTTGCTTGCTCCGAGAAAGCAGATCTTGGTTGATGATGGTATTCGGCCAAAAGATTCGGTGAATTTTTCTTAGGCATGTTGTGGGAAAAGAAGACAATTTCGACATTTCCTTCTTTGTAACTCTCCACCATTCCGCACCATAGAGAAGCACAGAAAGCACACAGCTCTGATATAATCTTAATTGTGTGCTTGTGCTGTATTGAGAGGACTTCCAGATGTTGTTTAGACTAAAAAGGCTGTTCTTGCTTTGTTCATTCTGTTGTTGATGTCTTTGCTTGCTCCGCCATCTGGTGTTACAATGCATCCTAGGTATGTGAAAGTGTCTGTCTGATCCAGTTGCTGATTCCGTATTGATATGGGCTCAGGGTTGCTGACATTGAGCGTCATAACCTCTGTCTTCTTTAGATTGATGTTCAAGCCAACCTACTGGCTATACTTATTAAGTCTATCCGTTTTTTCCTGGATATGTTGATGTGAATGTGCTAGTAGTGCAATGTCATCTGCATATTCTAGAACTTCCAATGTTGAAAATGTAGTCCAACTTTTTCCTCTTGGATTGCCCTCTGTTGTCTGGCGTATCGCCCAGTCTATGACTGTTAAAATTAGAGTGGTTGATAAGGGGCATCCCTGTCATACTCCTGTCTTCACCTCAAAGGTTAGGTTGCTCTGCCCAACGCTATACGTAAAGTTGGCATAGAGGCTTTTTATGATTGACACTATGCAGCTTGGAATTCCATAAGCTCTCAGTATTTTCCATAAACTGTCCCATGTATACTGTCTAAAGCATTTTCAAAATCAACGAAATTAACGTACAGCTGTCTTTGCCATTCTGAGCACTGCCCTATGATGTTCCTGAGGGTAAATATATGATCTGCACATCTTCTGTTCTTTCTATATCCTGCTTGTTCTTTCCTTAGTTTGTGGTCTTCTGCTTTTGAAATTCTCTGTACAATTATCTTGGCTAGTATTTTGCTGAGAACTGAGAGAAGAGTTATTCCTCTCCAATTATTGCAGTCTGCAAGATTTTCCTTCTTGGGCAATTTGACAATTATTCCTTTGTTCCACTTCGTTGGTGTTGTCCCTGTGTTCCAGACTTGTGCAAATAGTGGTTCTAATAGTTCTGCTGCTAGCTCAGGGTCTGCCTTAAATAGCTCTGCATTTAAGTTATCATGGCCAGGTGCTTTTCTATTCTTTAACCATTTGATTAATGTGATAATTTATTCTTTTCGTGGAATGTCTGTATTAACATCTAGATCATTTTCAGCCTCAGGGACATTCAATTGTGTCTCTGGTGGTTCCTTGTTCAGAGTATTTCTGAAATGCTCTGCCCATCTTGTTTCCTGTTCCTCTGCTGTCGTGATGAGATTTCCTTGCTTATCTCTTACTAATGTAATATTGTTTGCACCTCGTTTTCCGCTGATGAATTTAAGATTGTTTTGTATACTGTACTATGTTCATTTCTCAGTGCTGCCTCTTCTGCCTGTCTTGCAAGATTGTCTAGGAAATTCCATTTATTGGCTCGGGTTTGGCGTTTAACTTCCTTGTCCAGCTTACTGTACTGTTCGCTATATAGTTGCTTTAACCTGGTGGACTTCGCTTCTGTTTTCTTTCTTTTCATTTCCTTTCTCATCGTTTGGTTTTTAATGTTTCTGGTATTATCCAGTCTTGCTTCTTCCTTTCCTGGAATCCATAGTATGATTTGCTGCTTTCCTTATATATTGTTGAAATGGTGTTGAATTTATTTCTGGTCTATATCATCAGTCAATGTCTTTATCTGACTTTTGGCAAATTGATATCGCTTCTTTAAATCAGACGCAAAAGCTTTTCTGGTAAGGGGTCCTTTAATTTGCTGATGTCAAACCTTTTCTGTGTAGTTACAGTTGGTCCAGCCGTTCTTAGTTTCACTTTCAGTTTTGCTACTACTAAATGGTGATCACTTCCCCCATCTGCACCTCTTCTTACCTTCACATCTTGTAATGCATGTCTCCATCTACCATTAATCATGATGTGGTCTATCTGGTTTCTGTCCCGACCATTTGGTGATTTCCATGTTAATTTGTGAATTTCTTTGTGTGGGAAAAGTGTTCCTTCAATGACCAGGTTGTTAATGCTACAGAAACTTATTAATTTATCCCCATTTTCGTTTGCTGTTCCGCTGCCGCATTTCCCCATTACTCTTTCATTTTATGTATTGTGTGTTCCAGCTTTCGCATTGAGGTCTCCCATTACTACGATAAGATCATATCTAGGTGTGTCTTCCATTTCTTTCTGCAGTTGTTAATATAATTCATCCTTGACCCCATCATCACTGTCATTCGTTGGTGCGTAGCATTGTATTATTGTAGTTGTCACATGATTATGATGATGTCAGTGTAATACAGATATCGAGCATATGTTGTAATGATGATAATGATGTCAGTGTAATACAGATTTCGAGTAAATGTTGTAATGATGATGATGATTATTACGCTGATGATGATGAAAATGATCACTTTGTGTGTGTGTGGGGGGGGGGGGGGGGGGGGGGGGGAAATGATAAAGTAAGAGAGGTTGTTTGCGTGAACAGTAAAATGCGTAGGCCTGTGTGTATGTTAAGTGCGAATTAAAAGTGGTCAGTCTGGTTTGTAGGTGAGTTTGCCTCGTGCCGATTGTGGATCAAAACACGGGAGAATAGTTCAAGGTGCGAAGTGGTGAGTTTTTTGACTGAAAGGTGAACTGGAAAGTTGCGTGTAGAGCGGAGAAGATATCTAGATGTTATGGCTGAATCTTGTTGTTTATTTCTGAAGGAAGAATTACGAATTATTACCTTGGATATTTGTATTTCATATAATGTTTGTGTTTCATTACATGTCCGTAATACAATGTTCAGTTTGGGACTAAATTTCGGCGTTGATTGGTTTACTCAGGAATGTATGGGTCAGTTATGGTGTAAGAAGATAGTAAGCATCTTTGAGGATTAATTAATGTGACTGCGTGCATCACCCAGCATGTGTCAGTAGTGTTGGTGAATCTCCCTCTCAGTATTATTCTTATCAGTATGTTGTTGATGGGTTTCCATTCCAGTAATGTCCTTTCTGTTCCTTTCTGTTCCTTTCTGTAGAATAATGGCTACACCTTCATTGTGCTGTCCATACTCTCTTCCAGAGTAAATTACTGTTTTTCCTGTTGCTGTTTGTAATCCATAGTTTGTAATCTATAGTTTGAATGTGTAATCTATAGTTTCTCATTTCTGCTGTGACCTGTTTTAGTTACCCGCCTCGTTCATTGTCCTGACATTCCAAAATCCTATTATTGTTTCACGTTTTGCGGTCAGGACGTCCGTTTTCGTGTCAGTGGCTTCCTTTCGGCTTTCACCACTGACAGTCATACGAGCCTCAGACTCCGGATGTCCGTCCCGCAGCAAAGTTTGTTCATTTGTTATCTTTTCCGTAACTTCATGTCTGTTTACATAGACAACCGTGTCAGCAATTGGTAAAACTCCCAACCTGAAGAACCAGGGTGTCTGCTTTAGTCTGACCCTGCCCACACAAACCTGTCCAGCTTGGTAGAACCTTGCAGGAGTAAAACTCCAGCTGGCATAGTTCTGGGGGTAATCAGGGTACGCAAGCCGCCATACCTCGATATTAAATTTGTTTGGTCTAGCCAAAATACATTAACTACGCGACGTTTGATTGGCGACTTTCACTGTGGCACATTTTCAGACTCCAGCACTGTATTCCATTAAGTCAAGACGACACCTTCAGACTTGTCAGGACCGAAGAAAAGTAGGATTTTTAAAAAAGAGAATCGGACCAAGTATTGAGGATCTTCTGAAATTAACCAGCAGAAAAAATCGACTTTATCATACTGGAAACAGTACAAAGTCATCGGAATCTATACAGAATAACAGTGGGATTATATTTAAAATTATACTCGACTACCTGTAAGACCGCCTCAAAACCTGTAGCCCGACATTATTCGGAAGTTTTTCTGTGCCAGACGTCTGCAGAAAAGTATAACCCGATGCGGGGTGAGTTGTAACATACACGTTATCATTTTATATTTTACATTTGACATGTTTAACCAGTTGGTGGTTTTAAAAGGTCTTACTAAGCTGACAACCTCAGTATTTGAAAATGATAGTCATGAACCACCACAGCAAGCGCCGGTGACTGCTTCATGCAGGTTCTTTTACAAGGAACCAAAACCAGAGGTAGCTCCAGGCTCCAAGTTTAGCAGGGAGTGGATGATGATGATGACATCTTGGTGTATATATTTATTATATTAACATTTTTATAATTTTATATGTATGTATTTAAACAAGCTTAAATCAGGCAAAAGATTACCTGAATGAACGATAATTTTTCATCCTATCCTCTGGGTTCAACATTGATTTTCAGGGAGATACAATTACTGTGAAAAGAAGAGAAAGGTCGGTGGAACGGACAGCAGGGAAAACGCCTGACTAGTGTCAGGAATCAAGTAGTTAGCAGAGACATTTTTTTCTCCTACAGTTTAGAAGTTGGTTATAACATTTCGTGTTGGAGATACCAGTGTGTTATCACACATGCAGATACCAGCTTGGTACAAGTCTGAGGATCAAGAGCTTGTGGTCTACTCTCGATGCCTGCCTTTGACGGATTGTGAAGATCGTTGCTTTGGTGTTAGGAGCGGTTACCCCTGCAACTACACCTGGAACGTGCACTCACCACAGAAGTCTAAAATTGACGGAGCAGTCAGCAAACATGTCATACATCTGGCCACATAAGTGACTTTAATGTGGCCTAAACAAAATAATTCTCACAACCACTTTAAAACACCCTTACAAGTTTCCGATGAAGAAAAACTCTATAGTGTATATTCCTTCACATCGCACATTTATTTACTTCTGTTTGATGAAAGGTCTAACACTTTGGTCAGAGTGGTCTGCCCTGTTTTTCTTTCTATTTCTTGGCTACGCCAACTTTTCTGTCTTATTGCTCTTAATAGCTATCATGCTGTTAGTCCCGTCAATTTTGACATGGGCCAAGCTAAGTCCACCTCCTTCTACGTGGAATTGCGGCAATTTTGTCAAAGGTCTTTTAATTAGCGATTCTTGGGGAACGGCAAGTACCCTGTCCCTTTGGTTTATGGAGGACACGGGAAATTATCTGCCCTTTATTTTATGCTGTCCTCGGTTTCATTCCGAACGCAACCACTAGTAAAACGGGAAAATCGTTACATAATATTACGTCGCTTCCCGTCTCACGAGGCGGCCAGGGACTCTTTCCCGTAGGTCTTACGTCTGTATTTGTTTCATTTTGTGCGCGTGCGAAAACCACGCTAAGACACCTGCAGATAATACCTTCCTATTCAAGCCAAGCGTCCTTAGCACACTTTACCATTTGTCTCTAGAGGAATCTTTGCAGCCAAGCAAAATGTTGTACAGTTGAGAGCTTATAACAGTGCGGACTTTGATTCCTTGCTCGGTAAGCACATTTACTTAGTTAATTTCTTGTGGTTTTTCTTTATTATAGCTTAATCATATAGAGTCGAGATCCCTTGTTACTTTACTTCATCTTTAATATATATATATTTCTTAAAGTAAAGTCTTTTTTTTGTCTGTGTGACCAGGAGTTCTGAATTTTATTAAGCACGAAATAAATTTGAACTCCACTAAGAGTTAACGCCAAGAGTGGACTTTTCGTGAGACAGAAAGGTGAGCTGATGTATATTTTATTTGATGAAAGTTTTCCCATTTTGGACATGTATAATTGATTCTGTAAAGAGTTTTTGCTACTCTTCTTTTTTTTTTTTTTTGATACTAGTGAGTATCAAAGCAACGTTAATTTTATAACACTTCCAGTGTAGTCCAAATTTGATAAGTTATCTCAAGTGCACTTTTATTTAGCAATTCGTGTTTTAAATGGGTAATCTTGGTTTGCCTAAAGTATGTGTATGTGTGGAATCGAGGACAGTTAGAACACGCGAGCGCAGACAGCTGGCCAGCGAAGTAATGGCCGGGTGTACCTGTCTTTTTGATTTAAGCGCTGGGCTAAATACAGCGGGTGAGAACGCATCAAAGAAGGTCTGCGTGTTTTGATCGAGGGAAAGAACGTAATTTGTTTGTAAACATTAGAGATGGCTGTACAGCGGTTACGATATTTTTTGACATATTTGTATTTTTCAGAACGTGGTCAAGCCTGTAATTTGTGCTCTCTTACTCGTATTTGGGGCACCTTACGTCACCAAGGGCCCACCTGTCATTTGCTGGATATTTGTCAGTGTCGTAGATTTGTGATAGGTGATTAAGACTTAGTTTGGTCCCTTATGAATAGCAATAGAAACAGGTGATAGCTGAGTGAGATGATAAAATAGAAATAGATTTTCACGAGTGAGATGGAGGAAATATATTAGATTCTGTCTCTGGCACTCGAGAAGCTTCTCCCAGTCAGCCTATCCTCTACAACAGAGTTAGATTAGTCAGACAAATCTAATATAATATATAGTAGTATATATATATATATATATATATATATATATATATATATATATATATATATATATATATATATATATATATATATCTCCCATACACAGACACATAAGTGACTACAATAGACACACAGACGTGAAACTATGACAATGGAAATATAGATAATTGGGAACGAACTGACCGACACACTGGAATAAGTTTATGTGAAGTTTAATTATCATAATAAACTTCCATCACAACATAAAGTTACATCAAACATATACAAATAGTCATAACGTCAATGAATTGCTACAAGAATGATAGACCCATTGGTATGATCCTTTCCCTCGATGTATAGCCTACAGTCCCGTTAGAAGAAAAGTGATAGCCCCAAAGAGTCACGGATACATATGATTTAGTCTAAGATTTTCCCTTTAAAGGTATGAACAGGCTTTGATACTCTGATCTATCCTAAGGAAAATATTGTTAGCAACACTTGCATAAAGAAATTTAAGACAGCAAAGTGGGTGCCAAAATACAACAATAAAGGAATCACTCAGTCCTGCATTTACTCTATTCAGTCAGCCGTGATCACGTGCTTTCATTCGTACTTACAGCTTTGGTAGCAACTTCTGGAATCACAATTTTTGTAGGACATGCACATACAGACTCTCCAATGGTAGTCTTGGCCAAGAGAACCCCAGCTCCACAAAGATAGGTTGAATTCACTACTTCAGGGAACGTTTCCTCGGTTATTCTTATTTTTGGATGTCTGTTTAGGTCACATTAAAATTGTCTAGACACGAACATTTACAGCGATCACAGTGTCAATAGCTTAGGTTTCTAGTAACGAGGAATGTCAGGTCGGTGCCTTCTTTCAGTATAGGACTTTATTTGGTCACACCACCACTAGTCCCAACTCCGTCGGAATGTTACTGAAATTAATATTTTGATTACCGCAAGGGCTGAACTGTACTTGAGGTTTTTCTCTGGAAGAATTAAATCAGGCTCGATGGGCCCGTTACTTCATTAAATCTTTAAAAAAAAGTTTATGTAATGGGTACTCTGTCGTTCTGGATGCCAATGCAATCTAGACAGGTTTTACTTTATACACACAAGTCTTTAAGAAAAAAATGTTTTTGTTCTTCACAGATATTTCTCCGTACAAAACGCTGGTAGAGTTGGGCACCCCAGTTTCACTGAATAAAAAGAAACCAACATATAAAATACTATACATACTATTCCTCGGTTATAACTTACATTATAAACTGCAAGCGTAGAGCTTGTCTTATCATTTAAAATTCCCGTGAAATAAGTTATATTCATAAAATCAATCATCATGAATTAGAAATACATACGTATTTCGTCAATACTCAATGATGAATCAGTGCGGTTATAAGTTAGTTTAAAACATTCTCGACTGATTACTAGCAGTTTAATTAAATTCATTTACAGCTGCATGAGTTTAAGCTAGAAATTATAGTTTATTCTGCTTTCCACTGTAATACGCCAGCTAGAGGATATAACAACTTATCTTAAATTATTCTGCACACAAATCTAACTAGTAAAATAAAATAAGCGATTTATCACTAGATCACTCAACACAATTAGATGTATAATAATTACCTCCACACACAGAACTACAGATTAATAACCACGAACTAGAATCATTCAATATAATGGTAGTCTAGAACTCGGCAAATTGTTGCCAAGAAACTCAGAACTTTGCAATATATACTACTCGTCAAAAGTCAAGGGCCACTTAGAAAAACCTTGGTTAAAACCATAAAACAAATCTGATATAAACGTAATTGGTATCAGTCAAAACGGCATTTATTGAATACCAAATTGACATGTCACGTAAAGAAATGGAAACACACATTCAAACGCAATGAAGCTGTGAAGTGTGTCACCCACCTTTTCAAAAGTCACACAATAGACATTGGACAAATAGACATTTCAAAATCGGGTATGACCACCGTTTGCAGCAAAGCATTCAAGACAGCGTAGACGCATCGAGTCCACAAGGGTCCAAAGAGGATCCCGAGGAACAGCTTGCCATTCCTGAAGCAGAAATGCAGTCAGCTGTGCAACATACATTGGCAGGGGGTGATTTGTTGACAATCTTCGACCGAGGACATCCCAGAGGTGCTCAATCGGAGAAAGGTCAGGGGAATGAGCTTGCCACGCCATCCTGATGATCCCATGTGGCTGAATAAACTCATTCACCACACGAGCTCGATGGGGTCGAGCGTTATCATCTTGGAGGATGGCATTACCACCTATGGCCTCCAGAGCAGGCTGAACAATTGGTCTCAAGATTTCGTTCTGGTATCTTGGGCCGGTTAAGTTGCCTTGGATGATGTAGAGTGGGGTCCTGCCGTGTCTGTAGAAGCCTCCCTCCCCAGACCATGATAGAACCCCTACCATAACGATCTACCTCTCAAATTGTGTCATCAGTAAATCGCTCTACTGGTCGTCTCCAAACTCGAATCCTGCCATCATTGAATGACACAGTGAAGCGAGATTCATCAATGAAGAAAACTTGACTCCATTGTTGCCTTGTCCATCGGATGTGCTCGCGACACCAAGCAACACGGGCTCTGCGATGAGCAGGAGTAAGAGGGACTCTGACTGCAGAACGTCAAGCAGACAGTCCAAATTCATGTAAACGTCTGCGAATGGTGCTTTGACTGACATTAACGTTTACAGTTTGTCTCAGCTGACATCTTAGAGTGGAACAAGCCACTGTTCGATGGCGCAGGGCTGACAACAAGAGGTACCGGTCATAATGTCTATTGGTGCATCTAGGGCGACTGGCCGGTGGCGATCCTCCACACTTCCTGTGGCCTGAAATCTCTCCAAAATTCTTTGGATAGTAGAGTGTGACACTGCAAGCCGTCTAGCAACCTCACGGACAGATAAACCACTTTCTTCTTCTTTTTCTTCTTCTTCTTCTTCTCGTACACTCTCAGACGTCCACTTGAATGTTCTCAAAGAAAGCAGTAGTCAGTTTGAGGCTATTTGAATCCCCGTAAAGCTTTTCCACGAAAACCACTATCAACCCACGCTATAGCCCTCATTCTTTGTAAGGTGGTAAGACTTCTTCTCGGTGGCATGGTTTTTGCAAGTGATGAAACTACCCTAAGTCTGCTGATTGTAAAACAAATTAAGAGTAAACTCTGTTTACGAAAAGTCGCCATTTGTCACGTAGACATTTATGATCTATAAATTGCCTATATCCTCTGCTTTTTCTTTCACCCGTATCCTCTATTTATTATCACTCTTTACCTTTTTCCTGTATTTTTCGCATCCATTCGTTTGCGAAAAATATTTTTTTCCCATTCTCACTTTCGCCAGTTTCGTTTCTCATTTAGAAACGCATTTCATTGCTGATGAAAACGAGTAGCTTTTTACGTAACGTGTCAGTCCCTCGCTCCAGATGATTTGGCGTGAGAATGCATTCTGTCAATCGCTGCAGATTGACGAAATAACTGTGAATATTCGCTTTCGCCAGACTTATAGGCGAGATATCGTCAGCATTTTTCACCTGCCACAACGAGTTACATCGGCTGAGCGCTTAGGTAAGGCGCGATAACTGACATCTCTACGACACGGTACGAGACAGTTGTCTGGAAATTCCACCTGACACGGTACTCACTGTGGGCCTTGGTCAGTGTGAGGCGTGGAAACGAGAAGTGTCAGTTATGGGCAATACGTCTAGTAATGGGAAGTGTTAAATGTAAGGTGCTTAAGACGGGAAAGGGGAGATTATTTCGTTTTGCGAAATAAGTTGGTATCTTTTGACTGGTTTAATATATTAACCAGAGTTTGAAACTAGATTTTCATTCTTGCTCCTGAATTCGCAGTAGACAGGACGTTTCGTGCTAAGAGAATAAGCTGTATAGCGAATTCTTAGTTTGTTCTTGGGAAAAAAATTTTGCCGAACTTCTAGACTACCAATAAACATAAGCTTATAATTCTAGTTTGTGCGATCGCCTGTAATACTGTTTGGAGGTAATATATTATATTTAGTATCTAATATTTTGTTAAGTGTTTAAAGTGTTAGATCGCTTATTTTATTTCTCTAGTTTCTTTTGTGCAGCAGAGTGCTTAATATATAGTCTGTATTATTTTCTAGTAACGTGTTTCAGTGGAAAGCAGAATAAAGTATAATTTCTAGCTTAAAGCCAGGTAGCCATAAGGAATTAACTTTAACTGCTAAATAATCAGACGAGAATATTTTTAACACTAACTTAAAACTGCTACATCTTGAGTATTGACGGAATACGTATGTATTCCTAATTCATGATAATTGATTTATATATATATATATATAACTTACTTCACGGGAAAGTTTAAACGTTAGGTCAAGCGCTACGCTTGCAGTTTAAAAAGTAAGTTATATTGAGTACATTACATGTAAAATATTTCATATGTGTTTTTCTTTATATATAGTGAAACTGTGGTACCCAAACTTTGCCAGCGCTAAGTACAGAGTAAATCTATGTGAAGGACAAAAGTATTCTTTTCCTTAAAGACTGGGTTCATAGCCTGTACCAGAACTTTAAAAGAAGTAACAGGCCCAGCGAGCCTGATTTGATTCTTCCTGAGAAAACTCTTGTACATTTTTTAGCCTTTGTGGCAGGACACTAATTACAGAAAAAACTAACTTTTCCGACCTGTTGACAAGTAGTGGTGTGACCAACTAAACTCATATACTGAGATAAGGCACCCGACCTGACATTCCTCATTTTCTAGAAACCTAAGCTAGTGACACTGTGCTCTGCTAACTTTCATGCCTGGACAAATTTTATGTGACTTAAACAGACATCCGAAAAATAAGAACACCCAAGGAATCGTTCCCTGAGACAGAGAATTCAGTACGTCTTTTTGGAACTGGGGATTTCTTGGTCAAGGCTGTATTTACGGGTCTGTGTGAAGGTCCTAGGAAAAGATTATGTTCCCAGAGGCAGCGATCAAAGCTGTAAGTATAAATGTGTGCATGTGGCCAGGGCCGAATGAATAGAGTGAACGCAGGTCTGAGTGTTATTTTACCGTTGTATTTTGGCACCTATTTGCTGCCATAACTTTCTTCATGCAAGTTTGTTTTGCTAACAATATTTTCCCTTGAACTAGATTATAGTATCAGGTCTGTTCATACCTTAAACGGGGAAAACTCTTAGACTCAATCATATGTATCTGGGACTCTCTGTGCTATCATCTTTCTCCTAACGGGACTGTTGGCTAACCATCGAGGGAAGATCATAACTGTGGGTCTATCAGTTCTTGTAGCATTCCTTGATTTTGTTTATGACTTTGTGTATATGTTTTTTCTTAATGTAATTTTACATGTTGTGACGTAAGTTTACTATGATAAATAAACTTAACAATAAATTAATCAGCGTGTTGGTCAGCTCGTTCTAAAGTATCTATATAATCATTGTTATAGTTTTCCCACGTCTGTGTGTCTACCTGTCGTCACTTGAATGTTCGTGCACGTGAGTGGATAGAGATATATATTTAATGTATATGTGTTAGACTGTCTGACTACTCTAAATCTGTCGTAGAAGATAGGTGAGAGAGAGAGAAGATTTCTCGATCTCAGAGACAGCCTCTACCACAATTCTACCCTCTCACTCGTGGAAATCTATTGCTATTACTACTTCTCACTGTGACTATCACTTATGCTAATCTATTCAGAAGGGACCAACCCAAGTCTTAATCCCCCTATCGAAAATCTACGACACCATTGCACGTGGAATGTCAATCATCTCGATTACTTCACCTGTTTGGTTGTACGGAAGTTTGAAAAAACAGATTAAAAATGTGAATTTATGGTCAGCAAACCAAATTTCACATGATCACCATGGTTGTCGGTGAGTTGTTTTATGCTTAACGTGCATATACGACTGTCAGAGGAAGATATTGCACCCATTTTTATTAAAAACTTCCTTTATTTAATCATTCTATGCGCTTATATAAAAGTGTATTGAAAATAATAGGGTGGCCCTTTACTTTTGACTAGTAGTATACAAGATATTTCCTAGCACGAGTGATCTGTCTACTGCAGATTTAGGAGGACTGACTGAAGTCAAGTTATGCTACTGGGTAGATATATGAAACAGACAAAGGATCCCACATTATTTCGCAAATCCGAAATAACCTCCCCTTTTTCGTCTAAAACTTCACGTAAACTCAGACGCCTGCCATAACTGCGACAACGCGTCTATGACGCCTCCGTCTAACTATTCTCATCTCGGAGCGATGCAGATTTGGCGCCTGTCACACCTCGTGCCGAGAAACTTAACCGTAGAGCGCCGTTTCAGATGAAAATGTAGACGATATGTCTGCCATCCAATGTCTATCGAGACGAATTTCACAGTATTCGCTCGCATTCATGGACTACCGTTGGCCGTAATTAAATGCGTTTCTAAATGAGACAAGAAACAGGCGAAAGTTTGAATGGAAAAATAATATTTAGTCGCAAACGAACGAATGCGAAAAAACCAGGAAAAGGATAGAAGAGCGATAATAAAGTAGAGGACACGGGTAGAAAAGAAAGAATATAGAAAATTTTTTTATCATAAATCTCTATGCGACAGTCAGAAATATATCTACTGCTAAAGCGCCAGTGCCTACGGGCTTTTGCTGTCGCTATCCATTTTTCGGGCAATATTGTCAGACCCCTTTACGTCCTGTCACTTTGGAGTACAGGCTCACAGCCTTTAGCAGGATATACATCTCCAGCCAGACGGGCTGCCACCTTTGCCCTCGAGTCGTGTCGGCAATCCTGTCAGTCCTATTGACAAACAGTAAACCCGGAGTAGATGGGAGTATTTTGCAGATTATCTTCACCATGGCAGTAATACTCTCCTAATGGAAGCTAAAGTCACCTTTATCCAACAAAAAGAGGCGCATCCCTTGGGGCCCTCATTCATATTTGTTGTGCCAGCAGTTATCATTATTGTTCGGCCATTTGGATTTAGCAGTTGGTGTAGTTAATTGCACTAGTGTTGTCTCATTCACACACGCCCTGGAAAGTGAGGATGCGCCTGGATTTATTTAACAGTTGTTCCCCGATCTCCACTTCATTTGGATATAACAGTAGGAGGAACAAAGTTGATTTCTTTAGCGGTAGATTACACTAGATACCAAGAAAGAATGACTTTATAGGCTAGGCCGTCTTTATCAAGAAGGACTTGGGGGCCTATTCCCATTTAGTTTAACTTAGTAGTGAGAAAGTATCTGAGTGTTGGTATGGGCGTGAGACGGAGACGCTTGCTGGTGTGTTAGGTTTTCTGTGGTTGTGATTTATGAGCGTTCAGAGATTGTGAAGGCATTATTGATTTTTCTTTGATTCATGTTGTGTGTTTTTTTCCTTAATAAACATAATTATATGTGATCTGTGGTCAGGATGTCTTCTTTTCTAACTGTCACTTGATGTTTGCTGTGTGTCCTTACTGTAGTAGGTTATTCTATTTAGCATTAGGAGGACAGTCGAGAGATTGACATATTAAACACAGTCGGAGTATGGTGGAGAAGTACCCCTTTAGAGATCAGCACATATCTCACTACTCTCCAAGCTCATATCTCTCCCTATAATTTCATTAGTGAATCTATTTTCTCTACTTTCAAATTACTCATTCATATTCTGTCTACACTCAGACATTCTCTATTTTCCATACTCCAGGAAATTTTAAACCATAATTGATGATTAAATTTGTTCCATGTATTTACAAATTAATAGTTGATTTAATTAATAGTTGCATACGTATTTATCAGTGATCTTAAGTATAAATACAACAGTGCTACTTAAGTGATATTTAACTGAATAATTCAGTTGGGAGCTAAGAAACAACGAGCTAATATATCTATATCTTCATATAAGGGACGGGTCGATGCAAAGTTTACTGTTTCCAGTATTAAAATAGCCTTGATAAATTCAGCGTTGTGCTTGATTCTGAAATATCATATGAAGACTCAATAAAATAAAAGCACCATCCTTCTATTTACTACTCTGCCAAGAATAATCTTGAGCGAAGGTAGATACTTTAAAGACCCCCAGTTTATACTCTAATTTTTGCCCATTGTTGGACCATCACTGCAGAGCAGGGGAGACAACTCGAGACACAAGGAATTGTCACGTCCTACATAGAACCACTTCTCAACATCCCCTTGCTTATCATGGGTCCACAGTGAGATCCTACTGCATGCAGCCAACCAGATAGAAGCCATAGTTACATCTTGGGCTCAAGTGACTACTCCACGCTCAGGCTGCAATGCTCAATGTTTCACCACGAGGGGAATCTCTGGAAGTGTGTTGATGGTTTCAAGAGTCAATGAGGGTATAATTAACCTCAAAGACTGGTTCACTTCCACATTTGAATATTGTAGCATTATGCTTATCAAACAATATATAAGTAAAGCAGCGAATCATGCTTGGGATTCCAGGAAAGGAAGAGACACGATTGGATAGCACCAGAAACATGAAACACCACAGCGATGAGAAAAGAAAGAAAATAGAAGCAAAGTCCCCCAGGTTAAAGGAAATAAACAGCGAACAGTACAGTCAGCTGGACAAGAAAGTGAAACGTTAAACTCGAGCCAACAAAAGGAAATGTGTGGACGATCTTGCAAGACAGGCAGAAGAGGCAGCACTGAGAAATGAACAAAGCACAGTATATACAATAACTTAAACTATCAGCAGAAAACGGGGTGCAAACAATATTACGTTAGCAAGAGACAAGCAAGGAAATCTCATCACCACAGCACAGGGACAGGAAACAAGACGGATAGAGCACTTCAAAAAAACACTGAATAAGGAACCATCAGAGACGCAGTTGAATGTTCCTGAGGGTGGAAATGATCAAGAACTACTTGAATACAGACGTTACATGAAGAGAAGAAATCATCATAGCTATAAAAGGGTTAAAGAATGGAAAAGCTCCTGGTCA
Source organism: Oreohelix idahoensis (assembly GCA_024509875.1). Classification (NCBI taxonomy): domain Eukaryota; kingdom Metazoa; phylum Mollusca; class Gastropoda; order Stylommatophora; family Oreohelicidae; genus Oreohelix; species Oreohelix idahoensis. The sequence continues at coordinate 182,516 of JAMPIV010003110.1, read as the reverse complement.
CGGCAATTTAAATGCTGACATTTGTATGGCAGACAACTGTGGTAACATGGCAGTGATCTTTTGTGTACAACATGGTCATATATATTATCTCCAGGTTTCGGCTGAGGAGGTTCTTTTATCGACGCTAGTAACAACGAAGACATTACTGCTTTGATGTTAGCAGCTCAGTGTGAAAAAATGGAATGTTTTAACGGCCTGATAAAGTATGATGTCAAAATAAGACAGACCCCGAACTAGCAGCAGAACTATTAGAACCACTATTTGCACAAGTCTGGAAAACAAAATCAACACCAACGGAATGGAATAAAGGAATAATTGCCCAAGAAGGGTAATCTTGCAGACTGCAACAACTGGAGAGGAATTACTCTCCTCTCAGTTCCCAGTAAAATACTAGGCATATTAATTATCCAGAGAATTTCAAAAGCAGTAGACTATAAACTGAGGAAAGAACAAGCTGATGGGTTATAGTTAGGATATATATTGTTTTCAATTCCAAAAAATACGAATAACTGCCGATACGTGAAAGTGACATCACATCCTGTCACGTGATTGTAAATAAAGCAAATCAAAATTACCTATTTTACGTGTATGTAACACAAAAAAACCCAAACAAACAAAAAACGAGATAAAACAAAACAAAACAACCAAACAAATACATCAAACAAGATTGACATTCAGGGGGAGGGATGCAAAGGCCTGGTGTTTACAGTTAGATATTTAATTGACTTTGACTTGCCTTAAGTCATATATATTGTAAGAACATTATCAGATCTTCACATTCCCAATTACAATATAAACACTTTTGTTCTTTTAAAAACCCAGCTATGACAAATGCAAACTAGCGATGGAAGATAATGGTTATAAAACAACAAATAAAAACAGGAAATGTGCGAATTATCTAGGAAACCACGTTTCCTAGGATGTCCCCATTATCAACAGACCAAACTTGCTCTGATAAAATCCATCAAAACCAACACACCATTTAAAGTAGTATTCAAACAACATAAATCTCCTAACTTAGATTCTCCAAATCAGTCAAAAAAAAAAAATCCAAAATAAATACCAAAAATGTTGAAATAACACAGTAAAACGAAGAAATAATGAAACAGAAAGGAACCTATCAAAACAGAAAGAATTACATGAAAAACAAGTACCAGAAGATTCAGTAAGACAATCAGAAGAAATATTGATGACCATGAAACACATTCAACAACAGATTGCTAAAGATGTTGCTAGATTAGCGGAACTGACAGAAGAAAATGAGAATTTACTAAACAGGAGACAGAAAAATAAATAATAAAAGTAGCAAAACACAGAAGAAGTAAAACAGACACAAGCAGACAAGTGGTAGGACAATAAGGAAAACTCTATCGAAGATTGCCAACATTTTATTGATTCCATAACCAACATTTTATTGTTTCCATAACCATCATTTTATTGATTCCATAACCAAAATTGTGAAAACAATCCTACAGAAAATTCAAACAGAACTACAAACCAATATAATAGGAAAACTAGAAGAATCTAGTATCAACAAATAAATAAAAAATATAATATATATAAAAGAGTAGTACAGTATCTCAACTAACATAATTACCGATGGATGTTACGTCCGTCGGTCTCACTCAAAATAGTAACTCGCGCCAGAAAAAAAGTGCACACTGCACGGTGTGCAACTTGCGCGGCGTGGGTGTTATATAAAACAAATACTTTGCTTTTTTTTTTTATTCTTTCACGAAATTAGTAGCGCTCGACAAAGAAAACGTGCGTAAAAATTGGTGTGCATGAGCCATCACCCGATGTACAAATCATGAAAACTTGAAAGTTTTTGTTAAAACCACTTATTATCAGAGAACACTCTTTGAAAACAATCCATGCACTTTTACACGAAATGTTGTCATCAAAGAACTTTTAAACTGAATCTAAAATAACGTACTTCTCGCCGTGTGTACGTTGGTCACAGCTGAGGAATGCAACCGTGTTGAAAAAATGGTATTGTTTCCATTATATATACTCTCCAGAAAATAGTTACAATCAACAAATAAAAGCGTTCACATGACGGTGTTCATGAACAGTTTGATTACACTGTATAATGGAAAGAAACCAAAAACACTCTAAGAATGTGCTTCTAACTGCTCATCCGGGAACGGAAACAGCACACTATAATTAAAAACCTGTCAAGTTTGACGAGTTATTGCTAGTATTCAAATTTTTTTTTTCCTTAACCAGCGGCACTTGGGCTTTCAGCCCTTCGGCCCAATGACATGTCATTGCGAGGCTGGGGAACCTGAGGACTTTCCTTCCAACCCGGTCAGGAGCTTCGCTCCTTCCCATCCACAGAGGGTTTATCACAGGAGCCGTTCAGGCTATTCAGTCAAATTTCCGGCGGTAAACATTTCTTCAAACGCTGACGCCCGGGTTTGAACCATGAACACCTGGTCGCCAGTACAACGCCGAAGCCATTACACCAGCGCGGCTCCCTCTAGTATTCAAATAAACCTACACATTGCACAATGGAAGCACAGAACATTACACTCATACGGTGGAATTGTAGAAGCGCAAAAAAATATATATGCTAATTAGGAAGGATTAAATATTATAAATTAATATTTTCCATTCAAGAGACCAATCTCAATCCTCAACAACGTTTTTCTATCCCTTGTCACGGATTGCCTCCCCTTAGCTCTGCAGTAGTGGTCCACCAGTGGCCAAAACTCTAGAGTATCTAAAATGGGTCGTCACAAGTGTCTACCTTCGCGTAAGATTACTCTTGGCAGAGTTGTAGATAGAAGGGTAATGACGTTTCCATCCTACGGGAGAGTTCATAAGATATTTCCGAAGTCAAAAATAATGCTGCACTAGCAGGGCATTTTGTTAACTTACATCGGTCCGCCGCATTTTATGAAGAATTAAGCAATGGTTGTAGCCCGTTCAAGCCCCCAGCTGATGTAAATCCAGCGAAATTCTTTTTTCTAAGTATTTTCTCTATAGATGTAAATATACTTGTATGTCTAGATGTACGACTATACATACTGAAGCACATTAAAAACGGCACCACTATTATACATACTGATGCTGAGAAGCTGGAAAAAAAGTGTGGGAATGGATTTTCCCCGTATTTGTCATGAGGTAGAGAGCGAATGGCTGCTGGAATGGAAAGTGCATGATTCAACCCACGGGTTTGTGTACAGACTACATGAAAACAATGAAAGTTACACGTTCAACACTATTCCCAGCAGCTATGACCCTGAAAATGTGTACGCGTTGTGGCAGTATACTCGGTATAAAAAGGCCGTTGAGACAAGTTACCCAGTACATGTGCTTGAAATGCCACGACTATCTGAAAACGACCACCAGCGAGCCATTGGTTTGTTGGAGATCGGAATGAGCTCGCGGGCCATTGCTAGAAGGATGAATTACCACCACAGCACTATTGTACGTCTCAATGAACGTTACGGAACAACTGGCAGTGCCCGGGATAGACTTCGGAGTGGCCAACCACGAGTTACTACCCCTGCGCAAGATCGTCATATTGTGCTGAGTCACCTAAGGAATCGTTCTCTCCCGGCAAGTCAAACAGCAAGAGCAATAGTGGGTAGACGTGGGCAAGTCTCACGACTGACAGTCATACGACGACTCAGAGATACAGGCCTTACTGCAAGACGACCTTATGTTGGGCCAAACTTGACTCACAGACATCGTCAGCAGCGCCTGCAATGGGCAGAGCAACATGTCAGATGGACTAGACTGCAGTGGAATGCTGTCCTATTCACAGACGAGAGCAGATTCAACATATCGTTTGCTGATGGACGTATGCGGATTTGGCGACGGTGTGGAAAGCGCTTTGCAGATTGCTGTGTTCGTCAGCACAACCGATTTGGAGGTGGCAGTATTCACATTTTTGGAGGATTCAGTTTTCACCATCGCTTGCCTCTTCACGTCTTCCGTGAAAATGTTAATGCTGTGACATATCGAGATGAGGTTCTGGATGCATTGGTTGCTCCTGCGTTCCCAAATTATCCAGACTTGCAGCTTCTCCAGCAGGATAACGCACGTGCGCATACCGAATGCATTACGCAGCAATATCTACAGCAGCAGAACATTGTGACGATTGATTGGCCTGCCCTATCACCAGACCCCATAGAACATCTGTGGGACGAGCTTGGACGCAGAGTTTACAGGCAAGGTTCTCCAGCTAATCTGCAACAGCTCGAAGCTGCTCTTACACGTGAATGGGACTTGATTCCCCGGAATTTCCTTCAGAGACTTGTGCGTTCAATGCGGAGCCGCTGCCAAGCTTGTTTGCAAGCACACGGTGGACATACCAGTTACTGAGGATAGTGTGAATGAATTTTTTTATTGGTTGCATTTTTGGTTTTCTCCCTTGCCTGTACAGAATGCAGTGAATTTCATAACAATCAAATGTACAAATTAATGACCAGCATGGATTTATAGGAAAATTAATAAAGATTCCAAATATGTAAACTTGTAAACACTTATATTTACATTTCACACTCTGTTCCTGGATTATACAGGTGGTGCGTTTTTAATGTGCTTCAGTATATATTAAAGAGTCTTGCTCATACGTTTGCTTGAATACCTATAATAACTGAATAACAATGATTATTTAATTTTAAAATAACATGAGACACACTTAACAATCAATTAGTTTTATCAGGTTAAAATAGCGATGAAATGATGATAAATTTTAGATGTAAATCAATTTTTGTCTTCACTGAGACTTATGTGAGGATTTTAAAGAAAAACAAATATTTTCCTTTTACTATTTCCTGGTAAACAGAACTTAACTGATCTAGGTGAGTCGTGCAGCCGTGGTTTCGTCAGTTCTTCTGTGATGATGACCTTTCACAGTCTGATAGCTTTGTTCTACGAACAGTGATAGCTTCGTTCAACAAACTTCAGACAAAATATAAAGAACAAATGCCTCTGCTAAGTACATTTGTGGGCTGCAAATGAAAATGAACAGGCGCATTGTCTCGCTGTCCACCCACCATTGTTAGCCTGTCTGAATAATTAAATTCTTTGAGCATACACAGGGTAGCTCAGGGAAGATGATTAGAAATCGCAAATATTCTTCTAGGTATTAAACTGGAAAAATATGTGCTTGGACAGCGCGAGCAATGATTTGCCTGAATTACAATTAGCAAGGTACTTATATCTCACAAAATGATATTATACACCTTAGGCACACGTGATGTAATCATCAATCATCAATGCTCCTTTCGGAGTCTGGGGTCGCTGCTGCTTTTGCATTTCTGATCGAATTAGCACAAAACAAATTTCAGCGCTAGCTGTAGTGTTTACGCATTTACTATTTTCATATGTTGAGGTTGCCATCCTCATATATAACCACTTCAGCAAGGAAAACATGTCAAATTCACATTTGTAAAATAAATGTTTACACTTACCCCAAAGTAACTTTTGGGAACACAACCTCCTGGCACAGTTTGAATGGACATAAGCAACTTGATGCTTCCGAATCACTTGGTCTGGGAAATGTATTCCTCTTATGACGGGTGATCTGATTCCTTAGGTCTCCAGTCTTTGCATTTAAAAATGCGGGTTTACTTGTAAGTTTCAAAGTTGCACAAATACTTCGTACTTGGTCCTTTAAGTTTCTAGTCTTTGTATTTATAAATGCGGGTTTAGTTTTATAAGATTTAAAGTTGCCCAAATACTTTGATCTGTCAGTTATAATTTTGGAATCATTATTGCAATCGTTCTCTTTCTGGCTCTGGTGAATTGCTAACTTGACGTGGCTAATCTGTGACTCCGATTTCGATAGATTATATTTCCATTTCTCAGTTCAAATCACAGATGTTACTTCCGACAAATTTGCCACTGAGAACTATTGTGTATTCCGGCTCTCACTTTACACCAATCTAACCTCTTTTGCACTATGTTGGTATAGGCGTTATATCAAACTTTCCATCGCGTGTTTTAAAATATTACATTTTAAAATTCAAAAGGGTGACCTCTTTCTAAAAATGCCGCAATGCTTCCGATTGCATTCTTTATGCAAAACTCATAAGCACATCTGTGCACTCATTTTCTGGGAAGCAGTGGAACACAAAATAATAACAACTACTTTTAAAACAGCTAAAAATAAAGGAAATGTAAACGTAATCCAATGTTATGCACCAACTAATGACATAGAAGAGTCTGTGAAAGAAGCATTTTATACCAGACTGCAAGATATTATGGAGAAAATAAAAAGAAATGACATCACAATTGTGATGGGTGACATAAATGCAACGATAGGTACAGCCAACACCGGCTTTGAAAAGAAGTCATGGGAAAACATGGGCTAGGAATAATGAATGAAAATGGGGAACTATTCTCAAACGTCAGTGCTTCAAATCAACTGGCTATAGGAGCAAGCATGTTTCCACATAAGAGAATACACCGGGCAACATGGATGATATCACCAGACCATAGAACAGAAAATCAGATTGATCATATAAGCATAAACAAGAAGTTTAGATCATCATTGCACGATGTAAAGTTATATAGAGGAGCAGATGTGGCATCAGACTACCACCTTCTGATAGTTAAAGTATAAATGAAACTCAAGAGATATGGAACAATGCATAGTTATAGACAGCAATTTGATGTAGGACATTTAAGAAATCAAGAAACAAGAGACAAATTTGCGGTCAAAATATCCAACAAATTCCATGTGCTCCAACAGCTGGATGATGAATGCAGAAGACTACTGGAAGCATATCAAAACTATATGGAATGAGACATGTAAAGAAATACTTGGGAAAAGTGAACGACAACAAAAAGCATGGATAACAACAGAAACCATCAATAAGATAAAAGACAGAAAAAAAAACAAGAAAGCAGATTTAAACAGAAGCAAAACAAGAAGTTCCAAAGCCAAGGCTCAAGAAGTGTACACAGAAGCAAAAAAATAAGAAGTGTCAAAAGAGACAAGAGAAGATGTATCGAGGAGTTTGCAAGAGAAGCAGGATATGCTGCAGCCAAAGGAAATATGAGAGAACTGTATAACAGCACAAAGAGGCTACGAAAGCTCCTCTTGCATTTTGTATTCTTATTTTGATATCACTGTCTGTCCCTAAAACTATGTCTATATTGCTGCCAAGATATGTCTACGATTCTACATCTTGTATTGGTGTTTCTTCAAGTTCAACCCTGTTTTCATTACCTGCATTTATTCTCATTATTTTTGTCTTTTCCCTGTGTATTTTCAGACCAAATTGCTGTGACCTCTCATCGAGTGTTTTCAATTTGTCCTGCATCTGATTACGGTTATGGGACAGAAGAACTAAGTCATCAGCAAAATCCAGATCATCCAACTGCTTAATCGTCCACTGGATTCCATTTCTGTTGTGTGTTGTCGATGTTCTCATTGCCCAGTCTATTGTTAATAAGAAAAGAAATGGAGACAAGAGGCATCCCTGTCGCACTCCTGTTCTTATCCCAAACGGTTCTGTAAGCTGACCTACATGAAGAACTCTGCATGGCATGTCTTCATATGTTTTCTTTATTAAATTAATTATCTTCGGGGGAACTCCATAATGCCTCATCAATTTCCAATGTATAGTGGTGAATTCCATTCCAGACTTTGTTCAACTATTATTCTCAAAGTAGCTATCTGGTCTGCACAGGATCTGTTTTGTCGAAAACCTGCTTGTTCATCTCTCAGTTTCTTGTCTATAGACTCGTTTAATCTCTCTAGGATAATCCTATTTAATACTTTTCCTGGCACTGATAGTAACATTGTTCCTCTATAATTTGTGCACTCTTGTAAATTTCCCATCTTAGGCAACTTAACCAGATATCCTTCCTTCCGATCTGCTGGTATATCTTCCTTTTCCCAGACCTCACCGAGTAATTTATATAACATCTCTGTAGCTGTGTCGATATCTGCTTTGAAGGCCTCTGCTGGAATGCCAACAGGTCCAGACGCTTTTCCATCTCTTAGAAGCTTTATGGCTTTCTTTATTTCTTCCTTCGTTGGTCCTTCACCGTTAATTTGTAGCTCTTCTTCTGCTGGCTGGATGTCCGGGGCGGGGGAGGGGAAGGGGGGGGGGGGGGGGGGGGGGTTGTGGAGCTGGTCTATTGAGAAGGTCCTCAAAATATTCTGTCCAACTCTTCATTTGCTCTTGTATATTGCTGAGCAGTTTTCCATTCTTGTCTTTTATGAGGCAAGTTATAATATATACCTTTACATCCTGCAATGATGATCTAAACTTCTTGTTTATGCATATATGATCAATCTGATTTTCTGTTCTATGGTCTGGTGATATCCATGCTGCCTTGTGTATTCTCTTATGTGGAAACATGCTTCCTCCTATAGCCAGTTGATTTGAAGCACAGAAGTTTGAGAATAGTTCCCCATTTTCATTCATTATTCCTAGCCCATGTTTTCCCATGACTTCTTCAAAGCCGGTGTTGACTGTGCCTATCTTTGCATTCATGTCACCCATCAAAATTGTGATGTCTCTTCTTTTTACTTTTTCCATAATTTCCTGTAGTCTAGTATAAAATGCTTCTTTCACCGACTCTTCTTTGTCATTAGTTGGTGCATAACATTGGATGACATTTACATTTATTTTCTTTTTAGCTGTTTTAAAAGTAGCTGTTATTATTCTGGGTCCAACGGCTTCCCATTCAATGAGTGCTTCCTGTGCTCCTTTAGATAACATAAGAGCTACCCCTTCACTGTGGTGTGAACTTTCGTCTTCATGTCCTGAGGAACTAAAATTTTAAAAAATGTTAGAAAGAAACTACTTTTTCTGTGCTGTTTTCTTTTTTATAGTAAGGGTTTTCAAAGTGCACTTTGTGTATGTATTTTCTTGTACGTGTAATTTTTTCACAGATTGTCCTATTGCATTTTAAAAAAAAATTACATACAAAAATTACATTGTTTAAAAGTCTTTCCAAAGCGCTCCTGCTACAAAAACGTTAGGCTAAATGTCGAAACATCGCTAGATTATTTACCAGTTATCCCGCAGGGGAGCCGCAGAAAGAATATAGTTGGTCAGGGGAGCCATGGACTTAAAAAAGGTTGAAAACTCTAGACTAGAGTTTTATTTGTATCATTTACATCACATTATCCATGTGTTATTGTAAAACGGTTAGTGAAGTATTAAATGTTTGGAGATTGACTCGGCAGTTATGATGTTTCATTATTACTTGTGAGTTGGAGTGCCGGTGTTACTGTGATGTTAACTGCTAGACAATGAGTCTGACACGGAAGGCATACAGCTGACTATGTTTGTGGTTGCATATACTTATAAATACTTCATGCTCTCATTTGGTGGAAACTAGTTCGTGTCACTGTTGATAGCATTACAAGGCAGTCCTTGTTCTGGAACCCCCAGGGCAAGAGAGGCAGAGGTAGACCAAGAAGCACATGGAGAAGAGAGCTGGAAACAGAGGTGTAAATGATAAGGAGAACGTGGAAAGAACTTGAGATGATGGCACGTGACAGGAGGACTTGGCAGGTGTTTGTTGAAGGTCTATGCTCCTAGAGGAGCGGAGGGTTATGAATGAATGAATGATGGCATCAATTAATAACAGTAGTAATACTAGTATATACAAGCCGGTGGTACCACCCTGGGAGCTCAAGACACCAGATACGGACTACCACTTAGCAGACATAATAATAAGACAACTAATATGGCAACTATCAATAACAAAGTCAGGAAATATATTCAACAAATATCAAAAGAAAGTATTACAGTGTACACAGATGTATCTAACGGAAACGATAATAAATTGGGGATATGAATTTTTATTCCCATGTGGCAAGTGGCGAAAGGATATAGTATAACCGATAATGCATATATTTTTACGGCAGAGATGGTTGCAATTCTGAAAACTCTGGAAATCTTCTCTAACAATCCTCATCATAAATTAACAATATTAACAGACTCACTTTCAGCTATTCAAGTTATAAGAAACTTGTAAGAATGCAGTATACCTGATATAGCAGAAGAGATATTACTGACAAATAGTTGCCTATACCCCAGAGGATATTCTGTACTTCTTCTTCTTCTTCTTCTTAAGACACTCTCAGATGTCCACTTGAATGCCCTCTGTCATAGCAGAGATATTCGCCCAAATATTTAGTTGGTTACGCTGTAGAGTGGTGACGCTGGTAGAATAGAAAACCCGTTTGGCGAGTCGGGCCAGAACGGAAGAGGATATAGATTTGTTGGCGCAATTCAGTCTAGATGTCAGCGGTCCTGTACGGACGCTTGTTCCCTTTGTCAGCAGTTTTGCTGAGATTACATGAATGCCATTCTTGTTCATTGCTTGCCGATTGTTTCAGATGTTCAGGATTATTGATAGATTACTAGAATGGTGATGTGATTTCTGGTGGTTCTTTCCTGGATATTATTTACGGTAGAATCTTGCAATTCTGTATTGCTTTGCTTCAGTATTGGACTTCGCCTGTGAGCGATAGTCATTGTGTAGTCGCTGGTTAGATTATGTCGGTGACTGTTTTGCTATTATGTTGAGCTGGTGATTTTGGCAAGTAGTTTGGCATTTTCATTACATTGTGTATTGCATTTCATGTGTATTGCTAGCCGTGTGTGGCTCATATGTGTGCACAGTATTTATTAAAGGGATATTACCTGATTTAGGTGTTATTGGATCACTCATGTCAGCTTCTGTGTACTGTGGTCATACCTTTGAGACAGCGAGCGAAGAGTCTAGTGTGAGTGTGCCTTAAATCCATAGTACCAGTAGGGGGTTTGTTCCCACAGCACAAGTAGCCTGGTGTGCTCTGTGTGTGTGCTGTGTAGCATTGTATATATATCCTATTCTGACACCCTCAAAGAAAGCAGTAGTCAGTACTAATACCTTGGATACCTTCACATGTCGGCATAGAAGAAAATGAAAAGGCAGATAAAGAAGCCAAGAAAAGTATAAATAATAGAAACCAAATAAATATGGGGATGAGTAAAGCAGGCTTAATTAAAATGAGTAAAGCAGAGATAAAAATAGTTCTTAATTAAAAAGAATAATAACAGGAGACATGGCAGTAGAGAGTGGATAAAAGCCTGAGCTTATATTTGTTTCGAAAGCAAAGTATCCAGAGACCTAAAAATTCCTATAGTCCGTTCGGAAATTCGTGCCCACAGAAAGCGTCAATTTTCTCCAAAACTGTTTGTTGTATGGACATGAATTTTTGCATGCAGTCTTAGATTTTCCATGCAGTTATGATTTTGCGAGCATTACATCCACAGCTGTCTCGAAATTTGCAAAACGGCGATTTTCTTTGATCTTCTTGGAACATTTGCCTTAATCTGCCGGTAACATTAATTCTTACAGTAAATCACAACATTTCAAAGGCGTGTCCTAAATGTGTAATTGGTTGTTCACGTGATTTTGATATGAGGAATGATGATCTGATAATGAACCATGATAGCAGTAAATCATCAGGAAGCTATGACAAATCGTAAATGTTTATGTGTTATTATAGATTGGCATATGACATTTGTTTATCACAAACGAAGGAATGCGATCGACGTGCCTCATTCCGAATTGGACGACTCCAATAAGTTCACAACAGTTATTGGTTGTATAAACTGCAAGCCATCTCGCTGCCAGTAATCTTCTTCTTCCTGGAGCACGTGTTCTTCACATTTAGCCCAGTACTCTGTGTCTATTCGTGAAAGGGCCTCACGAGTCATGTCTTTAACATCGCACATTTTAAAAGTGGTGTTCTGGGCGGCCACTTGCCCTTTAACTCTAGCCCAAACTAGCTCTTTTGGGTTAAGGTGAGAATGGTAAGGTGGGAGACGAAGAGAAACATGACCCTGCTCTTGGATGATTTTATCAATCAGATACACTTTTGTCTTATTCCTCTGTCTCACAAGCTGCAACAACTCTGGTTTTAAATAGCTGTTGTCAGCGAAGATATTTTCATTCACAAGCCACCTCCTGATTTCGTCTTTCGTGCTTGCCGAAGTGGGAGCTTTATCCTGCTGCGCTAGAACATTATGATAGGACGCATTATCCATCACCAGGCAAGACGGCCTATCTAGAGTCGGGAGGAGTGTATTCCCTATCCAATGTCGAAAAATTTGCCCATTCATTTCACTGTGGTAGTCCCTACCATCTACAGACTTTGATTGAAAAATAAGCTCTGCATCACGGACAAGCCCATTCTGTCTGCTGCCAGCATGTGCTAATATAATGCGTTGAACTTTGCTGCTGGGAATTTTCCTTCTTCTATCTCCGTCAACAGATTGCCATTCTTTCTCGTTCATATGAGAGCATTAACCCAAGATTCGTCCAAATACACTATATCATAGCCGTCTTGCCTTCTCTCACGAATCTGCCTAAGGTATTTGCTTCGAGCTGCAACCAGATGTGGTTTTTCACATAAAAAATTCCTTCCGCCAGACGTTTTTCTAAAAGTGAAGCCGACACTTCTGACAAGTTGCAAAAGAGTTGTTTTTGAGACGTTAATATCGCATTCTGCTTGCAACCGACTTTTCAGCATGCGGAGAGTAACAGGTTGATTGGCATTAAACATCTTCAAAATCAAACGTCTAATGACATCCTTGTCAAAATCATCAATTGTTTTCTTCCTTCCTTGCTTAACCGCAGCCTCTGTACAATCACCGTCCTGTTGTATCCAACGTCGAAAAGATCTTCTATCCACACCCAGGGCCTTCCGTGTTCTCCTACCTGGTTCTTGGATGTCGTGGTATAAACAACCCATCTTAGCCTCTCTGCGAAAATGCCTGTACAATATAACAGTTACCTTCTGCAAAGTGATAAATTTGCATTTCAGATTCATTGCGCTTTTCATAATTATGCAGTTTAGTTTATTAATATATATACGCTGGTGTCGTTTTGTTTCGTTGCAGCCAACGCATTGCAATTAGTATACGTGTTGCAAGTGGCGTGTTGCAAGGCGTGGTTTGGTTAGCTCTGAACAATGTTCCATGTGATATTAATAAAACAGTTATAAATGTCTGGCCATTGTTTTATCTTCTTGATATTCTTGAGTGATCGTGTATCGTGCCTTCTATGTAAGATTACGCGAATGCAGGAGTGGAAGATTCTGAACAATAATTGAACCTGGGAATACGATTGATGTGACAAGTCGGTTCATAGAGTCCACAAATATTTAATACAGTTTACACGTCAAGACGATTCATGCATGCTGATCACAAAGGTACTGTTGCGTGATAAATTCTCGCAACATCGTTTTGTTTCAATGTCTGTTTTATAACGCAAGGGCAACAACTGCTTGGAATTTATAGTCACTTTTCTCGGTAAGCATTTGTCTTCTCGCGTTGGTATCGAATGCAGTTAAGTTTGAGCTGTGGTCATTTTTGCGCTGGACTGCGCATGACTTGTCTTGTTGTTTGGTCGATCGGTTTCCGCCCACGACTAGTGGAGTGAGCGATTTGGAATGGCGAAAGAGATGCCTCGTTGAAGAGGGGATCTCCGCTATTTTTTGTTCTGTCAGGGATGTGTAGTCCTCTTAATGGATATTTCGTTTATTCGAGATAATACCTCTAGTGTTTTCCCACATGTCGGGAGGCGTGATATTTCTGTGTATTTCATGAAAGCAAGGTAAATTGACTCTTTCATTAACTCTATTGATTTTGGGTCGTGAGCGATTTCGATTCATAGCCTGTCTGCGAAAGTCGTCGTCACGAGATGTTTTTTTCCCAGCTCACATGTCGCTGCATTGTACTGCATCGGTTGATGCATGTACCAAGGACCATTACTTGCTACTTTGTTAAATGAATTAGGTTTGGAAAACCTTTATTATCTAGAGGATATTTTTGTGGACATTATTTATACTTCGGCAGACGTGTCTGTCTTGCTGAAGTCAAACTAAGGAGAGTGAACTGATCTCATACATCTGGTTATCTCCTGGCTGTTATAGAAAAGGATGGAGTTTTCCACCTGACTACATTTACAGCACTATGAAATATAACATGCATCTGACTCATCATTGTAATGCTGTCTACCGTCTATTGCTGTATTGAATGTTGCTGTGATAATGACTGTTTGATGTGCCTACACATTTGCGTAACCATTTTGTCACTGTGGCGTCCACAATAAATAATGAAGAAAAACGTCAACGGCTGTTTCAAGACTCATTGACTTTATACGTCGTGAGTTTACTGACGTCCTATGTGGATTGCCCTGTTATTGTTGTATGAACATTGTTTTGACTGAACACATCTACACACTACACAAAACCAGACATGCGGATACCATCCATCATCATATGGCATCACGCATCATTTGGTGGCCATAAGCTGGTTTGATTCTGGTACTAGCAAACACGGGGTCCCTTACCCACTTCATTTTCAACAAGAATTCATCAGCATCCTTCAAGAAATTAACATTCTTCAATACAGTCAACATCTTCAAAATTTTCAAAGTACTCGGCGTTGCCCGGTAAAAGTCAAAATTTCAATTTTTTGACGGAAACAAGAATTTGACAGTACCCGGCGTTGTTACATGTTGCCGGATAACTCGGACTGCTGTTATCTTTTACGCAAGTCAAGCAAGTTGCTGCTGTCAAGGTTCCAGTGCTGTCGTTTTTGTGAAGGTCAAGTGCCGGTTGAAACGGGTTGTTTTCTGAAGAAGGCCAAGTACCGATTTCCATCAACTTACTTTTGGATTAGAAGGTCAAGTGCCGAAACAACTCAACACACAGTACTTCAGAAGCTCTTGTACCATCGTGTTAGCAGTGGAAGCAGTTCAGATGTGCCATCATCGTTGGAGCTTCGCTCTTTAGGACGTTGATTGACATCCGTTTTTCTGCTGTTCGACGATTGGAAGCCTATAAGTTAAGTGGCCTGTTTGTATGTAAACTGTGCCCTTATACTTCTGCTGAGTCTTCTGTGTATCATCTCATTCTATATGTTATATGTCTATATGTTATTTGTATATTTATATGTTTATATTTCAGCGGGTTCTCGGTTGGGTGGTGTCTCCGTTAGATTATGCCACGTCATAGAGGTCGTCTATTGTGAGCGTTTTCTGTAGGGTTTGCAAATTTCCGATACTGGAATTTGCTAAGCGACTTCTGTTGCTATTTATGTTAGCTGTGATGACATGTTTTAATATTGTTTTCGTTATTATTTCGCATTCTTTAGTTTTGTTTTGATTTGTTTGTATTTGTTAGCCTACTCTTGTCTATAATTTAGTTTCATACAACATTTTTGTTTATACACTGTGGTGTCATGTATTTTGTTTAATTCTATCGCAGATATCGTCACATTTTTTGTGATATTTCATTAATTTCTGCTTTATTTTTAGTTGATTTCTGCGAAAGTTTTTGTATTGTTGCTGATCTTTGTTATTGTTTACATTGTTATTGTTTACATTGTTTGTATTGTTTACATTTTCAATGTTTACATTCTGCATGTGTTTACATAGTCATTGTTTACAGTTATAGTAATTAGTAAATGGGCTATGCTAATGCACTGTTACTACTACACTGATGATAAATGAATGATGAATAGTGTCGTGCACTATTGAATGAGAAGTGCACTTATGATCAAGAATTGAGTGCTGATATTTCATATACAAGTTCTTTGATTGGAGACTTGTTTCCCACAGAGACTGGGATAATATAAGGTGATGTGAATATACAAGTGTTTAATTAAGACTTGTTACACTTAGGTTTGAAATAAATTAGTTAATTATTTCAGGTTTTGGACTCATATGTTAGACAACATGTCTACATTTGAGCACTTTATTGAGCAGGGTAAATTGCTTGGCAAGACTGGTGATAAGTTAGAAGAATTTGCAACTGCTCGATATGATAAAGCAATGGAAGCTGAACAAAAGAAACTGCATATGGAAGCTGAACAAAAGAAACTGCAGATGCAGGTGGATGAAAAAAGATTCCAAATGGAAATGGAAAAACAAAAAAGGGAATCAGAAGCTGAGGAAAGAAAACTCCAGCTACAGCTAGAAGCTGAGAATAAAAGACTTGAAAAAGAGGCTGAGAATAAAAGACTTGAAAAAGAGGCTGAGAATAAAAGACTTGAAAAAGAGGCTGAGAATAAAAGACTTGAAAAAGAGGCTGAAAATAAAAGACTTGAAAAAGAAGCTGAAAATGAAAGACTTCAAAAAGAGGCTCAGGCTGAGGAAAGAAGATTACAGAGAGAGTCTGATGAGAGGAAAGAGAAAGCAAAAATGGAACATGAAGAAAAGGTCTTAGCTTTAGAGTTGGAAAAATTGAAATTGACAAGCATGAGTAATGGTAATGATTCAAACAAGGGTTCATCTTCTGGTAAGGCTAATAATGATACTTTTAAGATTAAGTTACCAACATTTAGTCCTTCCAGTGATGACATAATGTTCTATCTGGACAGATTTGAACAAGCATGTACAGCTCATAACATAGACAAAGCAAAATATGTTTATCAGTTATCAGGGATACTGACAGGTAAAGCTCTAAGTATATTAAATATGGTGGATGAACCTGACAAGAACAATTATGAGGTTGTCAGGGCCGCTTTGTTAAAGAAATATCAGCTTAACGAAGACGGCTATCGTCTACAATTTAAAAACATGTTACCTGAAAATGGAGTTGAATTCTCCGAGTTTATTGCAAGAATACGCATTACTTTCTCACGATGGGTTGAACTATCTAAGACGGAAAAAACTTATGAAGGACTTATGGACTTAATACTTAGAGACAAAGTCATGTCGTCTGTCAATGAGTCTTTCCTTGCTTTCCTTCATGAACGTAAACCTAAAACAATAAAAGAAATGGAAGATTTCTGTTGCCAATACGTAACTGCGCACCCACACATAACCATGGGTAACTCTAAGGTGAAAGAAGGTTTACCAGTTGCTTCGGCAGCTCCGTATGGTCAAAACTTTGCTCGTAGATCCCAACAAAATTTTGATAGAAAGGGTAGCGGTAATTTCTGTCAAAATCATGGAAATCAATTTCATGGTGATTCTTCTTCGAAGAATTGGAGACAGCCTGATAGTACACGTTACTATCACCCTAATAATTATAGGCATTTCAAAAGAGGATATGGTAATAGAGGTTATTCCTGCCGAAGACCTCAGAACCAAACAAATAGATGTTCGCATCAATGTGAACATGATAGTAATCGTGGAAACTGGAATTCGAACCAGGATAACAATTACAATAGAGACAATAATAACTGCAGAGATAATAATAACTTTGATAACTTCAGAGGTAATAATAGTCGGGGTAGATCTCAACACAAAAAAAAAAGAGATATCAGCAGGCTAATGCTGTACAACAGGAAACTGAGGGAGCCTGTAATCATGGTGTTGATAATAAAAACTTTGACGCTGTCACTGGTTCTGCTTTTGACTTTGAGAGAGCAAGCAAATGCCCCCAATGCAGTACTTTATTCGAACCGGGTACCATAACTACTTTGAGTTGTGGTCACCCACTTCCCGCTCTTCCTGCTGCTGTTGCGCATGACGGGAGGGGTTCTTTAATCCTACATAAGGGTCTTGTTAATGATACTCCGGTCTCACTACTTTTCGATTCCGGATGCACCACTATTGGTGTTAGACAATCGCTTGTAGATCCATCTTGTGCTACAGGAAGGGTTATTAAATGTGTCACATTTGGCGGCACTCTAGAAAAATATCCTACTGCTGTAATTCGCATTGCCACTCCTTTCTTTACTGGAGATGTGCATGCTTGTCTCTTACCTAATCCTATTGCGGACCTTATTATTGGTCGTATTCACGGAGTTAGGGAGTGTACCCCACAGCAGATTGCTGCTTGGGAAGATAATAACATGCAAGCTACAAATGCAGTGGTTACAAGAGCACAAGCTCTACAAACACCCGAAACTTCACTGAATAGTGATAATGAAGTTGATAGCCAAGATAGTCACTTAGTAATCACTCGTGACTCTTTCATAAAATTGCAAGAAGAAGATCCTTCTTTAAACAAATTCTTCGTTCTTGCGAAGAAAGGTGATCCGAATCAGGATACAAATAGAAAATCTTGGATTGCAATGAGAAACGGCGTACTTGTACGTATGGTACAAGATTCGACTACGTCGGCACATTCGCAAATTCTTGTTCCCAAGAGCATGAGAGTCCAAATATTACAACATGCTCATGACTCGCAATGTGCTGGACATATGGGTTTTTCCCGTACGAAGTCGAGAGTCCTTGCGGCTTTCTTTTGGCCTTTTGTCAATAAGGACATTCGTATTTACTGCCGATCATGCAAGGTATGTCAGGAGGTCAAATCTAGAGGACCACGACATGCTGCGCCTATCCAGGCTGCTGACATTCCTATTCGGCCGTTTCAGAAAATGGCCATAGATATTATTGGCCCTTTTAAGGTCAAGTCGGCCAGAGGACATCAGTTTATCCTTACATGTGTCGATATGTGCACACGTTGGCCAGAGGCTATTCCTCTTAAGAGCATATCTACTACAGATATCGCAGATGCTCTTTGGTTGATATTTTCTCGCTTGGGGTTCCCCAGAGAAATATTGTCAGACCATGGCACTCAACTCATATCTGACACTATGTCACAGGTAATGTCTACCTTACATATTGAACGATCTCTCAGTAGTATCTACCATCCTATGTCTAATGGGTTAGTTGAGCGTCTGAATAGAACGCTCAAGACTTTGCTTGGTAAGATAACTGAAGATCATCCTCAAGATTGGGACAGGGTTTTACCCGCGGCTCTCTTTGCCTATAGAGAAGTCCCTAATGAACACACAGGATTTTCTCCCTTCGAACTTGTCTTTGGCGCGCGTCCACGCGGCCCTATGTCTTTATCACACGATCTCATCACTGCCGATGATATTAGCGATGAAACTCAATCCTCATATGAGTATGTCATTGCTCTTAGACAAAAGATCATTGAGGCATGTAAGCTAGCAACTGCTTCATCAGAAATTGCTAAAGAGAAGGCAAGACAGTTTGCTAACAAGAATAGATGTCTACGACAACTTTGTCCAGGTGACAAAGCATTCGTCCTACTCCCCAGTAGGGAAAATAGACTTCTTATTGCATGGAAAGGTCCGTATGCAATAGTCTCTCGGATTTCCGATGTTGACTATGTGGTCGATATTGATGGAAAGCATAAAACTTTCCACATAAACATGCTTTCGGAATTTCACGAACGTCCGGACTATTTGCTGCCTATTTTCCAGGCAACGGATGATGCTCCTGCACCTCACGGTCATTATTCATCCCTGTCTGTCATTCAGGATGAGGAAGCTACCTTCTCTGATGTCAACCTTCCCCTTCCAGTGGTTCCATTACATTCCACGGAATCTTGGAAAAACGTTTCTGTTTCTCCTAATCTTTCTGGTGACGAACATCGACGAGACTTGTCGATGTTACAAACATTTCAGGATGTTCTCACTGACATTCCTGGACACACAGATGTCATAGAACATGACATAATTCTTACCGACAATAATCCAATTAGGGTTAGGCCGTATCCTATTCCTATACACTTTCAGTCGCAAGTGGAAAAGGTATTGGATGAAATGATTCAATTAAATATAATTGAAACATCGACTTCACCATATTCTTCTTCCATGGTTATTGTCCAGAAGAAGGATAAGATCATACGAATTTGCGTTGATTATCGCAAATTGAATCAGGTCACAAAGTTCGACGCTGAACCGATGCCTTTGTTAGAAGATCTACTGATTAGACTTTCTAATTCTAGATTCTTCACTAAACTTGACTTGTCTAAAGGTTATTGGCAAGTGCCTTTAGCAGAGCATGCCAAACCTCTTACTGCTTTTTCTACACCTAGGGGTCTATTTCAATGGAATGTTATGCCTTTTGGTCTCATGAACGCCCCTGCCACTTTCGTTCGCATGATGCGTCGAATTCTGTCACATCGTTCGGATGTCATCGCATACTTAGATGACATCTGTCTCTTCAGTGATACCTGGGAAGATCACTATTTAGGGTTATATGACTTACTGTCCACTCTACGTGAGAATAATTTGACAGCAAAACCTTCTAAAGCTTTTGTTGGTTTTGGTGAAATCTCTTTCCTGGGTCATCGTGTTGGTCATGGTCTCTTGAAGACAGAAGACCACAATACTTCCAAAATACTGAACATCTCTGTTCCTAAAACGAAGAAACAAGTTAGGAGTCTCTTAGGTTTAATTCAATTTTATGGGAGATTTATTCCAAATTTATCTTCGATCATGGCACCTCTCTCAACATTGTTGAAGAAAGGTTCGCCTAATCTGGTCCGTTGGTCTGAAGAATGCCAATCTTCACTAGACCAAATCAAGAATATATTTTCTTCTCCTCCCATCTTAAGATTACCTACTCTTGATAGGACTTTTGTTCTTCGGAGTGATGCTTCATCCACTGGGATTGGAGCAGCACTGATGCAAGAATATGCAAATACTCTGCATCCTGTTATGTACATTTCTAGAAAACTAAATGCGGCAGAGAGGAACTACTCGGTTTTAGACCGTGAGTTGTTAGCGATGGTTTGGTCAATTCTAAAACTACAAAGATTCCTCCTGGGCGCACATTTCATTCTAGAGACTGATCAGAAAGCTCTTACAGCTATTCAGACTAAGAATTTGAAGAGTTCGAGATCCACTCGATATGCTATAGCTCTTCAACCTTTTCACTTCACGGTACGAGCTATCCGTGGTGCGGATAATGTGATGGCTGACATTTTGTCTAGATGCCCACATGACTCCAACTAATACTTCTGTCCTATATTTCCATATATTACAGAGTCATAACACACCTATATTTCTACAATAGATTAGCACATCTGTACTTACTTTATATGTACACACTATCGTGCTTTGTTGTCATCTTCTTCTGTTCGTTTTTTAAGATGATAGAGGAGGACTGAGTAGTTAATATAAGGGCCGTTAGTTTACTAAACAGCCACAATTATTAATAATGTATTGTACCTTATGAAGCATATTAGTTATTAATTAGCATTATATTGCTTGTACTTTCTCAGAATGTCATTGTTGAGCTGAGGACTTACCTTACGAGTTCTAGATTGTGTACTTACCCTCGGAATACCAGAGCATATATCCTGGATCGTCATGTAGTTTAACTTTACTATGTACTTATTTCATTACATGTCAAAGAATGTACTATTTAAATTTTCCTATCAGATTTGTACATCCATTTTTAAAGACAATATTAGAGTATGCTGTTTAATGATGATTATAGTAACTTGCATACGTATATTGTGTTTACATGCTAACGTGATGTGTGTTGGTGACACCTCCCCGATGTGAATATTTTTTGAGACATATTTATTTTTCTGTTGAGGTATATCCTCACCAGACACTCTATAATTAGCCTATTGTTTGGCAATTTAATTAATTATCAGCGCATAATTCGTGCGTTTTGAGCCGCTTATCGCTTGCTCTTTGATATTGAAAAAAAAATATGTTCCACATTTTTTTTTTTTATCGGGAGGAGGTGGTGATATGTTGCGTGATAAATTCTCGCAACATCGTTTTGTTTCAATGTCTGTTTTATAACGCAAGGGCAACAACTGCTTGGATTTATAGTCACTTTTCTCGGTAAGCATTTGTCTTCTCGCGTTGGTATCGAATGCAGTTAAGTTTGAGCTGTGGTCATTTTTGCGCTGGACTGCGCATGACTTGTCTTGTTGTTTGGTCGATCGGTTTCCGCCCACGACTAGTGGAGTGAGCGATTTGGAATGGCGAAAGAGATGCCTCGTTGAAGAGGGGATCTCCGCTATTTTTTGTTCTGTCAGGGATGTGTAGTCCTCTTAATGGATATTTCGTTTATTCGAGATAATACCTCTAGTGTTTTCCCACATGTCGGGAGGCGTGATATTTCTGTGTATTTCATGAAAGCAAGGTAAATTGACTCTTTCATTAACTCTATTGATTTTGGGTCGTGAGCGATTTCGATTCATAGCCTGTCTGCGAAAGTCGTCGTCACGAGATGTTTTTTCCCAGCTCACATGTCGCTGCATTGTACTGCATCGGTTGATGCATGTACCAAGGACCATTACTTGCTACTTTGTTAAATGAATTAGGTTTGGAAAACCTTTATTATCTAGAGGATATTTTTGTGGACATTATTTATACTTCGGCAGACGTGTCTGTCTTGCTGAAGTCAGATTAAGGAGAGTGAACTGATCTCATACATCTGGTTATCTCCTGGCTGTTATAGAAAAGGATGGAGTTTTCCACCTGACTACATTTACAGCACTATGAAATATAACATGCATCTGACTCATCATTGTAATGCTGTCTACCGTCTATTGCTGTATTGAATGTTGCTGTGATAATGACTGTTTGATGTGCCTACACATTTGCGTAACCATTTTGTCACTGTGGCGTCCACAATAAATAATGAAGAAAAACGTCAACGGCTGTTTCAAGACTCATTGACTTTATACGTCGTGAGTTTACTGACGTCCTATGTGGATTGCCCTGTTATTGTTGTATGAACATTGTTTTGACTTCAGTTTGGTTTAGTGATGAATATTGTTTGTGCTCCTGCAGGTACATATTATAACTTGAAAATATATGGCATAGATATGTAGATATCCTATCAGTCCTTGTCCAATAATCAATTTACTGTATGCAGATTGTCATAGCTGTATGCACGCGCGGTTGGGGTTTTCCAACGGCCGACAGTGAGTCTATGAGTCTGGTAAAATCAAATACTATGGACTGTAATTCATCCTTCCTTAATTTTCACTTTCGTACTGACCTTTAATCATTTCAAATCTTCGTAATAGCAATGGACTGACCCATGTCCGTACTTGCATAAAATATATCTGTATGGCAATACCATGCTCAACATTGGAAGGAAAGTCAGACGCGTCTTAACAGCTTGACGGTCAATGTAAAAAGGGTATGGTTTCTTAGTTACCGACTGTGTCCTAAACAATGCTATACACGTCATAATCGATCGTGTATGAAGCGTTCAGTAATTGAAACATCTATCGCAATATATTAAATGTCTTAACCTTTACAATTGCACGTCTGGTAACCTTTAGCAGACGGCGTTAATATCATATACCGTAACAATTCCCTGTACACCGGGGAAAAAAAAAATCGATAGATTTTTTTTCAATATCTATCCGACTTAACAATTTTTCAAAAAAATTTAACACAATTGTGACATATGGCCGACGATGTTCTGAGTAGAACCGTGTTGCGGTCGTGTCAACTAACTATTTGTCATAGTCATCTAATCATAAATCACATTATATATCAATATTATACATATTATTATATCAACTAAATAAATGTCCAATGTTAATAGTGAATGAGAAAATTAAATTAAAGTAAGGTCTGTCGTATTAGTATGTCATATAGGAATTAATTTGACTAATTAAAATTAAATTAATTAATTAAATTAAGAGTTAAATTATTAAGGTTCTAATGTAACGCGATGTTATGAGAGAAGAAAAGACAAACTAAGTAAGAAGAAATAGAAAGAAATTCGAATATAAGTTTAACTTAATTGTGTGTGTTAAGTGTTAGTGAATAATAACTATCTAATTTAACTAACTAAATAATGTATAGGTACATTAAAAAAAAATTATTAATCTAATACTTGTGTGAGATTTATTTTCTCTTTTCATAATTTCTTCTTTTAGTATTTCGTTCTCTTTTTTTTTTTTTGTTCTTTCATTTCATTTTTTTTCTCACATTTCATTTTATTGATAATAATTCAATTAAGAAGTTAAGTTAACTAATTAATTAGTATAGGATATGATGATCCATCCGTAGTCTTGATCCTGATGAATTCTTTTAGGCAAAAATGTTCAAACGTTTACGTTGGAAAGAAATGTCATTTATCCTAGCATCCAAGAATTAAGTATACACAGGAACATCAGTTCGGTTTGTCGTCAGACATAAATCCATGATTGTTCAAAGAGTATTCATATCTCGTGTATGGACGTTAGACGAAGTTTGAATGTCTATATATACCTTGATTGTCTTTTAATTCAATTCTGTGATGCATATAGTGTTTATACAGTTTAAAAATTAAAGGCAAGGTTAGTTCCTTTATAGTTGATACTTCGTTCAATCCAATGTAGTTCTGATTGATGTAGTTTAAGAGTGTCAATATTGATTATTCGTCGTCAATAGGATTACGTGACAATGCATCTGCCACACAATTTTCAGTGCCAGGAATATGTTCAATGGAGAACTCAAATGGCTGTAGGATGATTGAATATCTGGCAAGTTTCTGGCTCTTATGATTAGAGCGACGCAAAGAGGCCACAGCACGTTGGTCCGTCTGTATGGTGAAGGGAGCACCGAGGAGGAACTTCTCAAGCTTCGTTATTGCCCAGATCACGGACAAAAGTTCCTTGTCGACTGTTGAATACTTCGTTTCTGCCGGCTTCAGCTTTCTTGATATATATAAGGTGGGGTGTAGAATGCCATCATGGTTCTGGAGCAGGCATGCACCAATGCCGTAGTTACTAGCATCTGTTCGTAAGAAAAATCTTTTGGAAGCATCGGGAAGTCTTAAAATTGGTTCATGTGAGAACAAATTTATAATTTTGTTGAAAGTTTCATTGCATGTACCAGTCCATGTCACCTTCACCGGCATATCTTTTTTTAACAATGAAGACAATACAGCCGTGATGGATGACAAGTTTGGTATGAATCTACTGTAATATTGAACAAGTCCTAACAAACTCCTGACCTGTTTCTTCGTCTGAGGAACTGCTATGTTTAGAATTTTGGAGACTGTACTAGGTAACGTTCGGATATATCCCGATCCAATGATATGTCCCAAAAAGGTTATCTCATTACACGCGATTTGCACCTTTGTAGGTTTAGCAGTTAGATGATAATTCCTTAGAGTGTCAAAAACATATCTAAGTCCCGAAACATGTTCCTCAAACGACGAACTAAACAAGCATATGTCGTCAATATATGTAATAACGTCTGGTCTACCTGATAAAATTTGTCGCATCAGGCGAATGAAGGTAGCTGGCGCATTAACAAGCCCAAAAGGCATCACATTCCACTGGTATAGACCTTGTGGCGTGGAAAATGCGGTGTAGTACTTAGCCTTTTCGGTCAGTGGTATCTGCCAATAACCTTTAGTTAAGTCTATCTTACTAAATATAGTTGCGTTAGATAGACGTGGCAGTAAGTCGTCAATAAGTGGATGTGGTTCGCTGTCAACTATAGTCTTAGCATTTAATTTTCTATAATCAACACATAGTCTAATGTTATTGTCCTTCTTCCGGACAATCACTAATGGAGAAGAGAATGGCGAATTACTAGTCTCAATGATTCCCAGAGACAACATCTGTTCAAGTTCCTTAGTAGTTTTAGCAAGGAAATGTAAAGGAACAGAATAGGGATGTACACGAATAGGTGTATCATCATTGAGAGTAATGTCATGACTGATAGCCGATGTGCGACCCGGGACGTCGGTCAACACATCTGGATAAGATTGTAATAGATTAGCAATCTGTAGACGCTGTTGCGGTGTAACCGTTGAAGAGATGGTTACATCCCGCCAAGATTCAGTAGGTTGAACTACTGGTACAGGTAACGGTAACTGTACCTCAGGAAAAGAAGATTCTTCTTCCTGGATGACAGATAAGTTAGTATAATGACAAGTGGATACTGTGTTGTCATCTAGTTCATGAAAAATTGACTGTAAGTGTTCAGGACGTGTATGAAATTGCTTGAGCATGTTAATATGAAATATCTTTTTGTGTCCCTTGATATCTAAGACGTATAAGAATAAATGACCAATAAGGAAAGGAAATGATGACTGACTAGAGCTGAGTCATCAAGAAATAAGACAAAAGGGTGAGCGTACACCATTATCTGCGTGGTGCAGAATCATGTACTAATTGTAACTTAAGATAACGGTGATGAAAATAAACACCATTATCACGCTCGATTACCCAACGAGCGTCTCGATTGTTACGAAATGTAACCATCGCCTGTCTATTCTGCCCATTGCATGATGGCAGAAGACGAACAAACTTAACGTTTGCTGTATAATCAAAAAAATTTCTAAGTGCCTGCCAGGTAGTATCCTGCGGCAGATTTCGCACTAACACTGTGCGAGAATACGCACTTTTCCCAATATATGTAGTATCATTGTCACGAAATAGTGGACAATGATGATATGTATTCTTTATCAAAGAATTAGCCTTCCCTTTCAACACCGACATTGTCTTTCTGTTAGATGTCGTATCATCCTGACTGGACTGAGGATGATACCTATCATCACGAAAGGTATTAAGTTTCCTACATGTCGTAGACGTGTCCTTGCTGGGCAAAGTAAAAACTTTTTCATCATAATTATTTGTGTTAACTTTATGTTTCCTTTTAAGTCCAGCATTATTATTTAACCTATTATTCTTCTTCATAATGTTTTTGTCAATGTTGACAACGTCAACAGTTTTATTAGGATCAGTTATATCCTTAGTATGTTGTCCAATAGATCTATCATCTTCATCAATTTCCAAGATAGTACTGAGAGTGAAGTTGGAAACTGCTGTGCCATGTATTCATGTTGTTGGCACGAAGTGTAGCCATATCAACAACAGCGTTAGCGTTGCTAAAAGAACGCAAATTCTTTTTTTCCCAATCATTAATTTCCTGTGGGGTACAATCCTTACTACCATGGATGCGTCCCAACATCAGATCTGCAATTGGATTCTGAAGCATGCATACTTTTACATTCCCTGTGAAAAAAGGAGTGTTAACATGAATAATAGCTGTGGGGTAAAACTCTATTGTTCCACCAAAAGTCATGCAACGGACATATTCCCCCGTTGCACAGCTGGGATGTACCAGCGACTGTCGTACACCAATCGTTGTGGATCCCGAATCCCTCAACACTGAGACGACGGATCCATTAACTAATCCTCTGTTAAAAATTAATAGGCCTGTTCCATCGTTGACTGCAAGACCTACCTGTGGTATAATATGTCCGCAGTTAAGCACTGTTTCTTTCGCCTTCTGAAAAATAAGATTGCATTGCTGGCAACTATTTGCCACATTATAATTAATAGCAAAACATGCAGCAGAAGACTGTGTTGTATTATTGTCAAGTGGGACCTGAGCTATAGGGGTAGTATTATTTGTAACTGCCGCCCCTGTATTATGGTTGTAATGAGATGATCCCCGAGAATGAGATCGATTCCGAGTATAATTGTTAGAATTATCTCGTCGTCCTCTATAGTAACTATTATCTCGATGTCTCGAGCCATGATTATTACCATTCCAGTTACTATTATTATTGGGAGTATGTGATCGATTATAATGAGTGTTATGTTGACCATTGTGGTAGTTTGTTTGAGGTGAATAATTTCTATCTCGTGATCTACCTCTGTTGAACTCATTTTTATTGTTGAAATCATTATTATGTCCCTTCTGAAAGTTAACATTGTGATTTCTTTGGAACCTACTTCTGTCTACACTGTGATGTCTTTGTTTGTTATTATGATTGTAGGCCATATTAGACGCCACAGGTAGAGGTTCTCTTAATGAGGAGTTAGAAATGGTTGCATTCGGATGTGCCGAACAGTAGTTTAAAGAAATTTTTTCTAACTCATCCATAGTACCTGGTTTACGCTCCTGCAAATATGCAAAAAATGGCTGGCTAACCGAAGATAATACCTTATCCCGCAGTAGTAAATCAACTAATTTGTCGTATGATTTGTTGACTTCTGCCAGTTCAACCCATCTATTAAATGTATTGCGTATGTTCGCAATGAATCCTGCAAAATCCCTTGGAGATTCAGGTAAAATTCCCTTAAATTTCAACCTACAGTGTTCCTCGTCCAGGTGAAATCTTCGTAAAAGCAAGGACTTAATAGCACCGTAGTTATTAGCTATTGATGGGTCAGCATTTTGAGAAGCTGTCAGTGGTTCTCCAACCAAGAATTCATTTAATTTGAGTACCCATGACTCTTCAGGCAAATGGTTAGATTTGCAAGTCTGTTCAAAACGTGCCAGGAACGATGAAAGGTCGTCGACGTTCAAGTTGAAAATGGGGGTAATTTAAAGTGGTAGAAGTGTTTAGGTTGGCTGGATGATGATCCATTTTGTGCGTTATTATTCTGGTTTGCATCAGCACTTTGTGCTTGTAATCTTGCTGTCTCCAATTTAATACGCGCCAATTCCATTTCTTGTTGTAAAATAATTTCCTCTCGTTTCAATTTATTCTCTTCTTCCTGTTTGGCGATTGTTCTTTGCTCTTCTCTTTCACGTTGAGCAATCTCTCTCAATCTATTTTCCTTGGCAATTTGCTTCATCTCAAGTTCTGCTTCCTCTTTCTTTAATGCAGCTTTTTTCTCTTCTTCCTCTTTCTTTAATGCAGCTTTTTTTTCTTCTTCCTCTTTCTTTAATGCAGCTTTTTTCTCTTCTTCCTCTTTCTTTAATGCAGCTTTTTTCTCTTCTTCTTTTCTTTCATATTTTTCCAGTTCTGATTCAGCAAACTGACGAAGTTCTTGAGATTTATAACCATATTCACGACCAATCTTAACGAAATGGTCTATAGTAAGCATTTTGACTTTTATCTGTAAGTAATTATTGATAATTACTGATTAAAATAGTCAATAGTAGCTTCAGAGTAATTATTATACTTACTCAACTTAGAAATATTCAATATAAGTAATCACAATAGTACTGAACTTAATGTCTAAGTTCAACTAATAGACAATATTTTGTAACAATATTGTATCTAAATAATACTATATCATAAATAGTTATGATATCTGTTAAATATAATGTAATTATATCACACAATTAATCTCAATATCCAATAATGTTGGGTATAATTCCTAGGAATTATATTGTTCAATGTACTAAGTCACTCTCTTAGTACCAGAAAAGTATATTAAATAATATACAATGGGTCTATTACCTCAAAGGTAGCTATAAGATTATTTATTTTGTCAATATATATATTATATTATTATGCCCTAGGCATCTATGATAAATTGTAGTGCTACTTTCTTGGACTATCACTGCATAATTATGCAATGTCCCATATTAACCTTAAATTTCAGAAAAAATTAATTAAATTAAATTACAAGTGTATTATTGCATATAATTATCATATTATTAATGTAATATTAATATATATTATGAGGACAGACAAGCAATGATGCAACTAAAGGGTACAAACAATGTTAAGACGCAAACAAGACATTTTCACAATTAAAAATGAATTTATGAACTAAATAAAATAAGCGGAAATGTCACAGACCAAATGAAGGGCAAGGTCTGACCGGAGGTCAACTGAATATTCAAGGTACACACAAAAAAAAAAAAATGACTGCGAAAAATGATGACGTCACAGGACTCATAACGGACGAAAATTTAATAATCATAAAATAAATGATAGTCAGAGGAGAATGGACGAAATAGTAACGAACATGGTACAGAACTGAATAAAATTATTAACTGAATACGAATAAAAAAATACACCAATTATCTACGGGACAGTACAGCTAACGCAAAATCGTCAAACGATAGCAGATTTGGACAACAAGTCCAATGTCAAACCTCAATGGGGTTTCCAAAGGTGCAATCGTTTAACTGCCCTAAGAAACGACCGAAATTAATTCAGGCATCGTGAGAGCCGCAGAATTTAATTTCAGTTCATCCTCCCTACCTCCCACGATTAGTAACAAATACATACGATGGAAAACAAATTTAACATATATACATGAAAATACATAGACATGCCTGATCAAAGCAAAATGGACTCAGTATTACGGTTTTGCAATGACGACAATTTAAACAGCTAGACTTATCTTTCCCGTTGCTTCGATCAGTGCTATAGGTCGTCAACAGCTAGGCTAATGCCCCTGACTGCCTGCTCCTGTAGTCCATTTCTTGTGTCTGCTTCAAATGACTTATTTTTCCCTTGGTTAGGCTTAAAAGAACGACTTCAGTTTCTCCGATAGTTTCACCTACACGAATTTCAGTGACGTCGCGTTGTTAGGCATTAGACTGAGTTCCACGTCATCTTCAGCTGGATCATGTGATCGAAAACTGATCGTAAATATTTCCTTCGAAAGTCATTCAAAAAATTTTTTTGTTTTTGGTTGTTTTCTCGTCCCCACACTGGCCACCACTGTTGCAAGTGGCGTGTTGCAAGGCGTGGTTTGGTTAGCTCTGAACAATGTTCCATGTGATATTAATAAAACAGTTATAAATGTCTGGCCATTGTTTTATCTTCTTGATATTCTTGAGTGATCGTGTATCGTGCCTTCTATGTAAGATTACGCGAATGCAGGGGTGGAAGATTCTGAACAATAATTGAACCTGGGAATACGATTGATGTGACAAGTCGGTTCATAGAGTCCACAAATATTTAATACAGTTTACACGTCAAGACGATTCATGCATGTTGATCACAAAGGTACATATTATAACTTGAAAATATATGGCATAGATATGTAGATATCCTATCAGTCCTTGTCCAATAATCAAATTACTGTATGCAGATTGTCATAGCTGTATGCACGCGCGGTTGGGGTTTTCCAACGGCCGACAGTGAGTCTATGAGTCTGGTAAAATCAAATACTATGGACTGTAATTCATCCTTCCTTAATTTTCACTTTCGTACTGACCTTTAATCATTTCAAATCTTCGTAATAGCAATGGACTGACCCATGTCCGTACTTGCATAAAATATATCTGTATGGCAATACCATGCTCAACATTGGAAGGAAAGTCAGACGCGTCTTAACAGCTTGACGGTCAATGTAAAAAGGGTATGGTTTCTTAGTTACCGACTGTGTCCTAAACAACGCTATACACGTCATAATCGATCGTGTATGAAGCGTTCAGTAATTGAAACATCTATCGCAATATATTAAATGTCTTAACCTTTACAATTGCACGTCTGGTAACAATATTGAATAGCACATTTCATCGCTTGTGCTGTGCTGTAACACAAATTAAGTGCGCAATTTTTGAACGGATCTTGTAACTTTCCTGTAGAACTCATAAAAATTAACCCAGACAACGGTAAGGGTTTTTTATATAACTTAAAGAAGAAAATTCGAACATGACATGAGTTTTGTAAGGGCAAAAAATATATTAATAACTCCATTGATATCAGTAGGGCACGTAGCAAATTTCAATAACATCCGTCAAGGGGTTGCAAAGTTACAACGTTCAATGTGTGGGCACGAATTTCCGAACGGACTATAGCAATAAGAAACTTCTTAGACGGCAACTAGGAATGGGATATTTTAGAGTAGAAGAAACTTACTGTGCAGAGTGTCTAGAAAAAAAAAATAATACAGAGCATTTCCTACTAAAATTTAGGAAATATGAACAACAGAGAAAATCACTATTATATTATTTACAGGCATGCAACTCATCCATAAATATGGAACAGGTGTTGAGCATAGATAGACCTAGAGAATTGCACAATATAGTAAAACAGTATATATCAAGAACTAAAATTAATATATACGGATCAATGAGGGTGTGATGATAAGTGGTAGTCTGATGGAGTACTCGTGGGGATGATGGCAGATAGTTTCTCGGACACCTCCAGGCTTACTCACCGTCTTCCACATTGTTAACAGCAGTGCAATTGTGAGAGGCTTTACTTTGTTTTTGTGGGTATTTATTTGTTATTGTTGTTTTTTGGTTGCTTTTTTGTTGTTTTTTTTCTTTTTCTTGTGTGTATTTGTTTCTTATTGTTATTGTTTGTTTGTTTCTTGAAAAGGGGGTATCACACTGTCGTAGATTTTAGATAGGAGAATTAAGACTAGCGGTTGGTCCCTTCTGAATAGGTTTGAATAGGTGATAGACTCAGTGAGAGTTAGTGAAAGGTAATAGAATTTCCACACACGTGAGATGATAGATTTGATATAGTGGCTGTCCCTGAAAGCGAAAAGAATTCTTCTCTCTCTCACCTATCTTCTACAACAGTTGTTACAGCGTCAGACAGACTACACCAATATACTTATTACGTATATTTCTATCACTCACAGGCACGCACATACACGTGACGACAGGTAAACACACAGACGTGGGAAAACTATAACAATGATATATATATTATCTAGAACGAGCTGACCAAACACTATTTTTAAGTTCAAGAGCGATTTTAATATCAGGAAAAATCGGCTCACAACATCAAAGAAAGTACATCAAGGAAAATACATATACACATAGTCATAAAAATTCAAGGAAATGTTGCAAGGATGATAGCCCCGTTATAGTGTTAACTCTAGGTTTAGCCCGGCCCCGTTAAGAGAACAGATGATGGCGCCCGAGTCACAGATACATAGGGTTTGAGTCTAAGAGTTTTCTTTGTTTTATCTCGTAATTATATGCACAGAGTTTGAAAAAAAGAATCTGATTTAACCTAAGACAAAAACACAAGAACTCTAGCCTTAGCAACAAATTATGCAGATTGAAAAAAAAAAATTAGGACAGCAACAGGGTGTCAAAGATATAATAGTGAAAATATCACTCAAACCAGCGTACACTCATTCATTCCGCCATGGCCTCTCATACATGTACTCACGACTTTGCTCGCTGCCTCTTGGAACACACTGATTTTAGATCTTCACACAGACTCAAAAAATGCAGTCTTCTGCCAAGAAGTCCCCAGTTCCAAAAGACGTATTTAACTTGGAGTCTCCGGGAACGACTACTTGGGTGTGCAAATTTGTTCAAATGTCTGATTAAGTCACCTAAAATTATTCCAGGCGCGGGAGTTAGCAGAGCACAGTGTCAATAGCGTAGGTTTCTAGAAATGATGAATGTCAGGTCGGTGCCTTCCCTCAGTATAGGATTCACTTTAGTCACACCACAGATTTGTCCACAAAAAAAAATATATATATAGTCGGGAAATGTTAGTTAATACTTGAAGTATTTCGCGCCACCAGGCAGAAAGATTACGTAGAGTTTTTCTAGAAGAAATTAAGATCTGGCTCCAAGGTCCAGTATTTATCATTACAGTCTTTGAAAACCCGTTATTGGGAGATAGTATTTCTGGCTAACTCGGGTTGCATATGCACTGTTAGACCAGTGGTACTTAAGAAACCCACGTGGTTCAAAATAAGGACTGTCTATTTCTTCACAAGTATGGAAACTACTACTAGGTGCTGGTAAAGTTAGGGTCACCCCAAAACTTTCACTGTGTGGAGGAAAAATAACACATATAATATAATAAATAGAATCTGTACTGGTTATAACTTACATTTAAACTTGCAAGCAGAGAGCTTTGCTTATCATTTAAACTTCCCGTGACGTAAGTTATATTTAAAAATCAGCAATCCTCATGAATTAGGAACACGTGCGTATTCCGTCACCATTCATGAGGCTCGATTCTAGAGTTTATACGTTAGTTTAGAAAAATACACTCGACTGAGTATTAGCAGTTAAATTAAATTCATAAATAGCTACTCTTGCCGTTATAAGCTAGAGATTTTAATTTTATTCTGCTTTCCACTGAATGCTTCCCTAGAAAATATAATAGCCTACCACTTTATTTCTCTTCTGCGCTAAAGAAATAGATTAAAATGAATTAAGCGATTTAACACTTTAACACTCACAAAATCTATATATCTATCATATTAATTACCTCAACCACAGAATTACAGGTAGTCGCACAACTTAAGAATAAAATGCTGAAAGTATTTCTGGAAGTCTAGGAGTTCGACAAATTGCCGAAACAAACTGAGATACTTCGCTAACAGCTATTCTGTTTACGAGCAACCTATCTACTGTGAGTCTATGAGCGAGAATGAAATTAAAGTTTCAAACTTGGCCAATATCATTAAAATCGGACACAGGATCCTAATCTTATTTCGCCAAGCGAAATAGTCTCCCCTGTCCGTATAACACCTTCGTCCGCTTATCGCGTGACGTAACAGCCATCAGTGGCCGAGGGCTTGCATGAGTTGCAAATCTCAGACCACCGTCTGCAGTGCGGAGTGGATTTTCACGCTAAGCCGGGTTTTTCTTGACGAAAAACCTCATGCGTTTACTGAAATGCAGACTCTCTGTCTACTTTCCATGTCCCTCGGGTGAATTTTCACGCCCCAGGCCAGAGACCCTCAGACGAATGTCTAGCGAATGCTGTAAATTCACGCCTATCGTCCGACCAGCGCGACTGACATGTACGCAATACCACCCAGGTGCGATTCTCAGTTTTAGAGAAAGGAAAACAGGTAAAGTTTGCGAATTATATGAAAATAATATTCGCAAAACGAATGGATGAAAAATATACAGGAAAAAGGAAATACAGAGATAATAAAAGAGAGAATTCGGGTGAAAGAATAGGAAGAAGATGTAGGAAATTAAATGAATATAAACCCTACGTGACAGAGCCTCCCCCCTTTAAGATATGGAAGCACTCCATGTCTACGTTATGGAGTTTAATTTCCTATAACCGTAGCTTCGGGGTGTCTGTCTTCTTCCCTCTCCTCTTCCCCCTCCATCTCTGTCCAATTCCTACTCAAGTCCACTCCTCAAAGTTTCCTTCCCGTGGAATGTCTCATATGCGCGCTTGAAAGAGCGTCGCCGCTTCTGACATTTTTGAAAGATTTCCTGTGATAGCGGTGGAATATCCCTGCCACTATCGTCATCTTCGTCAGTTTTGGCGATCGTCAGGAGATGGTCGGAGGTTGGCACTGGTTTTTCCAAGTATCTCTTTGAGAGATTTAAATGGAAAACCTTCTCCTTTCCTTCAATAGAGATCTGGTAGTTAGCCTTAGAAATCTTTTTCAGGACGGTAAACGGCCCTTGCCATCCGATCTTCAGTTGGTTGTTCTCGGTAGGGAGCAACACCAAAACTTTCTCTCCTGCTTCCAGTTCTCTCTCTTCCGCGACTTTCCTGTATCGGTTAGCGTGCTTGGTGCGTGCTCGCTTAAAGTTAGTCGTTGCTAGGTCCCACCCTAGTTTCAACCGTTCCTTTAAAACCGACACATATTTACTGGCTGAGACAACTGTCTCATCAGCCTTCTCGTCTGTCAGAGACTGAAGTAAGGCTTCAAGCGGGCCCTTAATGGGTCTGCCGAATAAGAGTGTAGCTGGCGGAAATCCTGTGGAAGTATGAGGAGATTCTCTGTAGCCAAATAATGCTGCAGGAATACAGAGATCCCAATCTTCAGGTTTCACTTGTGCCAGCTTACTTAGCATCATGGTGAGGTTTCCATTAGCACGTTCCACGAGCCCATTTCCGGCCGGAGTATATGGCTTAGTGTGTGGATGTGCTGGGTCCTCAAGATCTTAACGATCTCATCCATCAACAGGTTTCGGTATGGAGATCCATTATCCGTCAACACTTGCTGAGGGAATCCCAACCGAGTGAAAATCTGCACGAGGGCTTCTGCGACATGCTTGGCATCTGCGCATGTTAGCGGGATAGCTTCTGCCCATAAAGTGCATGTATCGACTAAGGTCAGGATGAACCTGTTCCTTCTTTTAGTCCTTTCGAAAGGCCCTAAAATGTCGATCACAACCCGTTCGAATGGTGTTCCCATTATTGGCATTTCACCCATGTGGACTGGGGGTGTCCGTTGCTTGGGTGGTACACGTTGGCACTGGGCACAGGATTTGACGTACCTGATAATATCAGTATTCACTCCTGGCCACCAATAATGAGTGGTTATACGTTGGTTTGTGGCGTTCTGTCCCATATGTCCGCTAAAGGGAAGAGAGTGCCCCATTTCTAGGATTTGGCTTCTGTACTGTTTCGGTACTAGGAGCTGGTTGTAACCTTGGTCAGGCTTGCCCGTTCTCCGATAAAGTACGCCATCCTCAGAAAAAATGTCCCCGTGCTGTTTGGGTTCCTTCGCCATGGGCAGTTTCCTAAAGCAGGGTGCCAAAGTAGGATCCTTTTGTTGCGCTTCTTTAAGTTCCATAGGTAACAAATTAGGCGCAGGCTCCCGTTCCTTCTTGGTTTGCCCTCTTGTAGTTACTGCTGCCACAATCGGCTCTTCCGGTTTCCCAATACACACGTATCTCCCGCCAAGTATGACTGGGTAGATGGGATCATCCATAACAGCCGCTTTGATCACACCTCTGACAAAGTCAGAGTGTATCTCCACCAATGCGATGGGAAGCGCTGTAGGTGCATCACTCTTACGAACTCCACAAAGTTTGACGGTCTCTCCTGTCTCTTGACCGGGTTTAACCAGGTTTCTGGCAACAATGCAATCGTAAGAAAGCCCCGTGTCAAATAAGCAAGAAGTTTGAGAACCGTTCAAAATAACAATACCTCGCGTTGAGGGTCTATCCCCAACAGGTTGGGAATCACTGTCAATAATTCCGCCTTGCGAGACTGTCAATAAGCATCCGATGCGTTTTGGCTCGGTGTGCTCGGTCTGATCATATGTCCCGTGCTCGGGGGTTCTCCCTTTGCCACCTTGTCCTTTCTGGCTGCGCTGCCATGTAGGGCGGTCGGGTTGATCAGGCTGTTTGGGGTGGTTGGGGTACTTGTTCTTGTAGAACTTGGATTTTTCAGGAGGGGGGTTTTGAGGTCCAGTTTCTCTGTGGTTGTTTTGGTTAGAAGCCTGAGAAGATTGCTCTAGGTTATGTTTTCGAAAATGCTCCTCTGTCGGTTTCCGCTTTGTGGCCGGTAGTTCAGCCAGCGCACTGTGATAACGCTCAGACTTTTCCAAAATGTCTTCAAGTTTTTCTGCCCCCTGCTCAGCGAGAAATCTCCGGGTATCAGCAGACAAAGTGTTCTTTATTTGTTCAGTTAGAACAAGTTCCTCAAGACCTTCATAGGTAGAGGGGAGCTGCGAAAGCTCAAGGCACTTTGTTAGATATCCCTTAAGACGAGATGAGAACTGGTGAAAAGTTTCAGAATTCTCTTTCCGGCTGTTGCGAAACAGTTGCAAAAACTTGCGAGCGTTCATTTCAAAGCGCTCCAGTAACGCTTTCTTCAACACGTCGTAGTCGTCTTGTTGGCTACTTTCCAGCTTAGAATAAACATCATAAGCAGAACCTTTTAGGGCCTGGGAAAGTTTCATGTTCCAACGCGACCTCACTAAACCGTACAGAGTTGCAATTTTCTCAAATTTTTCTAGCCAAGTGTCAATCTTCTCATTAGGACAAGGGAAAGATTCAAGCGGAAAAGACATAGCAGTGAGGTGAAGAGATTGACTGTTAGAAGGATCAGTTAAGGAAGAATGAGGAGAAGACTCTCCATTGCTGGAGGTAGAGGCAGCCCCACGGCTCTGAAGTTCTAGAGCTTTAAGAGCCAACTCATGTTGTCTCTCCTTCTCTCTTTCCTCTCTCTCCTCCCTCTCCTTCTCATGCTGTCTCTCCTTCTCTCTTTCTTCTTGCTGTCTCTCTTTCTCTCTTCTCTCTCTCCTGCGGATTTCCATTTCCTCATCCATCTTCCTCTGCTGTAATAGCCGGTCTTCCGCTTCTTTCTTCCTAGCTTCTTCTTCTTTCCTCTCCGCATCATATCTCTCAAGTTCGTCTCTGACAAATGCTTTCGCTTCCTCTCCTTCCAGTCCCTCCTCTCTCGCTTCGTCCCTGAGGAGTTGTCTAAGCTTTGCCCTCTCGGCCATATTATGTCAGTGACTGAGACACGTGGAGATAGAAAATAGGAAAAAGAATAACCTGGTTCCTAACACTTACGAGAAAAAATTTCCAAAAATACAAAAGATGATATCCTTAACCCTGGGATACCTCCTCCAAAATAAAATCTAACTATCGCTGCTATTATCGGCAATAAAGCACTTAATGCAAAACACGACTACGCCAACTAAATGGTAGTTAGGATTAATCCCTGAAAAATAAGTTGCTACAGTGGAAAACACAATGATTATAGCAAAAATTAAAGAGAAAAATAATCCCTTAATTTTTAAATCCACTATAAGTTTACCCCTGAAGACAGATAGGGTAAGGGAGGCAATAATTAATCTGGACGGATAGTCCGAAACGCACTCCTTAACTTTAGTTCAAACACTTTCCTGCTTCAGAACCCTTGTGAATGTTATACACTCACAAAACTTTACCAGCGTTTAGTATTACAATCAACATTAATTACCATATATTCCGACAATCAACCTGTAACTGAAATGTATATTTTTTCTAAATGCTGTGGAAAAAAAACTATCAGTTAGTGTGGTCAGCACGCTCTTAAACAGATCGTTAGTCTAGGGGATAAATTATTTAAAGATATAACAACTCACAAGACATCACACTCTTACTCTATTACAGAATAAAAATCTTAAGTTCAAAATCCAGTTACACGAGACCAGATTTGTCGTAGCTCGTTGCTTAGGATTTTGGGTTCAATTACCGTAGACGAGACACCATTTGTCGTACTCGTCTTCCTCTTCTAAGTTCAAAAATCCTACGGACGAGAACCCATTTGTCGTAGATTTTAGATAGGAGAATTAAGACTAGCGGTTGGTCCCTTCTGAATAGGTTTGAATAGGTGATAGACTCAGTGAGAGTTAGTGAAAGGTAATAGAATTTCCACACACGTGAGATGATAGATTTGATATAGTGGCTGTCCCTGAAAGCAAAAAGAATTCTTCTCTCTCTCACCTATCTTCTACAACAGTTGTTACAGCGTCAGACAGACTACACCAATATACATATTACGTATATTTCTATCACTCACAGGCACGCACATACACGTGACGACAGGTAAACACACAGACGTGGGAAAACTATAACAATGATATATATATTATCTAGAACGAGCTGACCAAACACTATTTTTAAGTTCAAGAGCGATTTTAATATCAGGAAAAATCGGCTCACAACATCAAAGAAAGTACATCAAGGAAAATACATATACACATAGTCATAAAAATTCAAGGAAATGTTGCAAGGATGATAGCCCCGTTATAGTGTTAACTCTAGGTTTAGCCCGGTCCCGTTAAGAGAACAGATGATGGCGCCCGAGTCACAGATACATAGGGTTTGAGTCTAAGAGTTTTCTTTGTTTTATCTCGTAATTATATGCACAGAGTTTGAAAAAAAAAATCTGATTTAACCTAAGACAAAAACACAAGAACTCTAGCCTTAGCAACAAATTATGCAGATTGAAAAAAAAAAAAATTAGGACAGCAACAGGGTGTCAAAGATATAATAGTGAAAATATCACTCAAACCAGCGTACACTCATTCATTCCGCCATGGCCTCTCATACATGAACTCACGACTTTGCTCGCTGCCTCTTGGAACACACTGATTTTAGATCTTCACACAGACTCAAAAAATGCAGTCTTCTGCCAAGAAGTCCCCAGTTCCAAAAGACGTATTTAACTTGGAGTCTCCGGGAACGACTACTTGGGTGTGCAAATTTGTTCAAATGTCTGATTAAGTCACCTAAAATTATTCCAGGCGCGGGATTTAGCAGAGCACAGTGTCAATAGCGTAGGTTTATAGAAATGATGAATGTCAGGTCGGTGCCTTCCCTCAGTATAGGATTCACTTTAGTCACACCACAGATTTGTCCACAAAAAAAATATATATATATATATAGTCGGGAAATGTTAGTTAATACTTGAAGTATTTCGCGCCACCAGGCAGAAAGATTACGTAGAGTTTTTCTAGAAGAAATTAAGATCTGGCTCCAAGGTCCAGTATTTATCATTACAGTCTTTGAAAACCCGTTATTGGGAGATAGTATTTCTGGCTAACTCGGGTTGCATATGCACTGTTAGACCAGTGGTACTTAAGAAACCCACGTGGTTCAAAATAAGGACTGTCTATTTCTTCACAAGTATGGAAACTACTACTAGGTGCTGGTAAAGTTAGGGTCACCCCAAAACTTTCACTGTGTGGAGGAAAAATAACACATATAATATAATAAATAGAATCTGTACTGGTTATAACTTACATTTAAACTTGCAAGCAGAGAGCTTTGCTTATCATTTAAACTTCCCGTGACGTAAGTTATATTTAAAAATCAGCAATCCTCATGAATTAGGAACACGTGCGTATTCCGTCACCATTCATGAGGCTCGATTCTAGAGTTTATACGTTAGTTTAGAAAAATACACTCGACTGAGTATTAGCAGTTAAATTAAATTCATAAATAGCTACTCTTGCCGTCATAAGCTAGAGATTTTAATTTTATTCTGCTTTCCACTGAATGCTTCCCTAGAAAATATAATAGCCTACCACTTTATTTCTCTTCTGCGCTAAAGAAATAGATTAAAATGAATTAAGCGATTTAACACTTTAACACTCACAAAATCTATATATCTATCATATTAATTACCTCAACCACAGAATTACAGGTAGTCGCACAACTTAAGAATAAAATGCTGAAAGTATTTCTGGAAGTCTAGGAGTTCGACAAATTGCCGAAACAAACTGAGATACTTCGCTAACAGCTATTCTGTTTACGAGCAACCTATCTACTGTGAGTCTATGAGCGAGAATGAAATTAAAGTTTCAAACTTGGCCAATATCTTTAAAATCGGACACAGGATCCTAATCTTATTTCGCCAAGCGAAATAGTCTCCCCTGTCCGTATAACACCTTCGTCCGCTTATCGCGTGACGTAACAGCCATCAGTGGCCGAGGGCTTGCATGAGTTGCAAATCTCAGACCACCGTCTGCAGTGCGGAGTGGATTTTCACGCTAAGCCGGGTTTTTTTTTCTGACGAAAAACCTCATGCGTTTACTGAAATGCAGACTCTCTGTCTACTTTCCATGTCCCTCGGGTGAATTTTCACGCCCCAGGCCAGAGACCCTCAGACGAATGTCTAGCGAATGCTGTAAATTCACGCCTATCGTCCGACCAGCGCGACTGACATGTACGCAATACCACCCAGGTGCGATTCTCAGTTTTAGAGAAAGGAAAACAGGTAAAGTTTGCGAATTATATGAAAATAATATTCGCAAAACGAATGGATGAAAAATATACAGGAAAAAGGAAATACAGAGATAATAAAAGAGAGAATTCGGGTGAAAGAATAGGAAGAAGATGTAG
The DNA here is from genome assembly GCA_024509875.1 of Oreohelix idahoensis. Lineage (NCBI taxonomy): Eukaryota > Metazoa > Mollusca > Gastropoda > Stylommatophora > Oreohelicidae > Oreohelix > Oreohelix idahoensis. The sequence continues at coordinate 141,603 of JAMPIV010003110.1, read as the reverse complement.
GAAATTAAATGAATATAAACCCTACGTGACACACACACAAACTGATTGACGCAATTTTGGTTTTGATTGACTATATTTGGACTGAGTGGAGGGCAGAAGAAGATACTAAATTTGGATATCGGAAATCAGATTTTATTGTCTTGAATTTATTACACTATACGTCCTAATTATAACCCATCAAGGGTTGAACAGGATACTTTTTTCTTTTTAAAAAAAAAATCTTGTTAAAATACTGTTTGACTATATTAAGTAGTTCCCTAGGTCTGTCTATTCCTAACACCTCTTTTATATTTATAGGTAAATTTGATGCCTGCAAATAACCTAATATTGGGATTCTCATTTGTTCATACCTCTTAGATTTCAACAAGAAGTGTTTTGTATTATTGTCTTGAAGACAACCTGCACAATAACTAACTAACTAACCGTATTCACTACAGATCGTAATGTTACTAAGTATAGTCAGTACAGATCATATCACCAGCCCTGTATTGTACGATGATAATCTACAGAATAATGAAGAGAGACTTTTTAATTTTAGTAATTTCAGTTTACTCCTTGAAGTAAACTGGCTGCGTGCAAAAAACATGACTAGTTTGTCTACAAAAACATCAGACTCACAGCGTAAGTTCCTTCATGTGGTGGACATAGATTGAGAATATTGAATAGAACCTCATAGATTGAAAAGGCAAGCTCTAACACCGTCGCACTCAATTATACTCGAAGTTAGTTCCGCAACACACGCCAAAATGTCGGAGGCCAGATCGTTCTAATTTGCATGACGTGTGTGTGGATGCGTTTTTGCTATTGTTCAGAATCGACAACATTGCACTGCGGGAAAACCCACAGTTTATCAATTACCCTCTGCAAATATCGAATGGCATGCATGCATGTTGACTGTTCCTATAGTGAGCTGGTTATACATAGTGTTACCATACGTCCTCATTTATGCGGACATGTCTTCATTTTGGGGGTAAAAATTACCGTCCGCACACATTTGTGTGAATTCCCTGTTTTGTCCGCATTTCCAGTGATTGGACGCTTTTTCTTCACTCTGGTGGTATCCCACGTAAAAGTAGAAAATTTTCTCTATTGGTAAAAGCGTACCGGACCAATTACATCGGCAATTGAGAAGCGTTTCCACTTTCGATATTACATTTTTAGCATCGCTTTTCGCTCCGCATTACCGGTCCCGATCTTCATTAGCAGCGAGCTTCGCTTTTCGGTCACCTGTGGACGGCGTGTAAAGTTAGCTTTTCTCGAGTGTTTACTGTTTATGATAATCTATATAAGTATATAAACCAATAAAAAGGTATTGAAACAGTTCTACAAATTAACGGTTCACATGAAACAAGGGACGTTTCGGGTTTTACCCTTCGTCAGCCACAGTTACAAACAGGGGACAAGGACAAGAATTACATATAGGTACTACAAAAATATAAATATGAGAGAACTGTAGCAAAGCACAAAGAAGCAATTTTTTTATAACAGGGAAATACAAGCAAACAAGTTGCCTCATGAAAGACAAGAATGGAAAACTGCTCAGCAATATACAAGGGCAAATGAAGAGGTGGACATAATATTTTGAGGACCTTCTCAGTAGACCAGCTCCACAACCACCCCCACCCCCCCTCACCCCCACCCCCCCCCCCTCCCCCAGACATCCAGCCAGCAGAAGAAGAGCTACAAATTAACGGTGAAAGACCAACGAAGGAAGAAATAAAGAAAGCCATAAAGCTCCTAAGAGATGGGAAAGCGTCTAGACCTGATGGCATTCCAGCAGACACCATCAAAGCAGATATCAACAAGGCTACAGAGATGTTATACAAACTCCTTGGTAAAGTCTGGGAAAAGGAAGAGATACCAGCAGAATGGAAGAAAGGATGTCTGGTTAAGTTGCATAAGAAGGTAAATTTACAAGAGTGCACACATTATACAGGAATAATGTTACTATAAGTGCCAGGAAATGTATTAAACAGAATTATCCTTGAGAGATTCAAAGAGTCCTTAGACAAGAAACTGAGAGATAAACAAGCAGGTTTTCGACAAAACAGATCCTGTACAGATCAGATAGCCACTTTGAGAATAATAGTTGAACAAAGTCTGGAATGGAATTCCCCTCTATACATCGGATTTGTGGACTACGAAAAGGCATTTGACAGTATAGACAGAGAATCACTTTGGAAATTGATGAGGCATTATGGAGTTCACCTGAAGATCATTAATTTAATAAAGAAAACATATGAAGACATGACATGCAGAGTTCTTCATGAAGGACAGCTTACAGAACCGTTTGGGATAAGAACAGGAGTGCGACAGTGGGATAAGAACAGAAGTGCGACAGGGATGCCTCTTGTCTCCATTTCTTTTTTTACTAGGAAAAGACTGGGTTATGAGAACATCGACAACACACAACAGAAATGGAATCCAGTGGACTCTGACTAAGCAGTTGGATGATCTGGATTTTGCTGATGACCTGGCTCGTATGCCCCATAACTGTAAACAGATGCAGGACGAATTAAAAACACGCGATGAGAGGTCACAGCAATTGGGTATGAAAATACACAGGGAAAAGACCAAAATAATGAGAATAAATGCAGGAAATGATAACAGGGTTGAAGAAGAAACACCAATACAAGATGTAGAATCGTACACATATCTTGGCAGCAATATAGACAAAATTGGAGGGACAGTGATATAAAAAAAAAAATACAAAAAGCAAGAGGAGTTTTCATTGCATTAGGAAATATATGGATATCAAGAGAAATCGGATCCAACACGAAAATAAGAATCTTCAACTCAAATGTAAAGTCAGTCGTATTGTATGGCTCTGAGACATGGAGAACAATAAAGACAACAACCTAAAAGCTACAGACTTTCATAAATGGGTGCTTGCGTAGAATAGAGGGATTAAAATGGTATGATAAAGTTACCAACGTGGAACTGAGGACAAGAACCAGGCAAGTGCCGGTGGAACAAGAGATGAGAAGAAGACGATGGCGATGGATAGGACACACATTGAGGAAACCTGTTGATAGCATTACAAGGCAGTCCTTGTTCTGGAACCCCCAGGGCAAGAGAGGCAGAGGTAGACCAAGAAGCACATGGAGAAGAGAGCTGGAAACAGAGGTGAAAATGATGAGGAGAACGGGGAAAGAACTTGAGATGATGGCACGTGACAGGAGGACTTGGCATGTGTTTGTTGAAGGCCTATGCTCCTTTGGGAGTGGAGGGTTATGAAATGAAAAAAAAAAATACTAACACATACGATGATAAGAAACATACACCAAATGAGCGATACAAGCAGATGGAAAAAGTAAACACCCACAGTGATGAGCGAAAAAAGAACAATAATAATGCAAGAAAATCATAAAACCTGAAAGAAATACCGAAACAAGAAAGTAAATAATCAACGAAACGAAAATAAAAGAGAATGAACAAAACTTTGGAACAAGTAAAAGGTCACTTAGCTAGATCCGTAGATGTTTGGAATTGAACACTGAGGTAGCTTGTTCAAGAAATCGTCTAAGGAATAAATTAATAAATTTATTTATTTATTTATGATAATCTACAGTTTATTCATCTAGATTCACCGAAGCAATTGCTTGCTTAAATCAGCTTACCGTGTAAGTAGAAATACATTTTTATTCAATACAATACAATTTATAGAAAATAATAAATGGTTAAGAAATCAGAAAAAAAAAACATCACTCATCGTCTAGCAAAGTTTCAAGAACGTGGTTTGAGGTTACGTGCGTATAGTTAATGTTATTATGGTTATTTTTAAAATTTTATTTGTTCCAGATGATCAATCAGAATGCCGAAGAGTAAAAGCAAATTTACTGCTCATAATGCCTGTGTTGAAAGACATTTTTTCACTCATACACGTTTTACCCTACATGACCAGGACAGTAGATCCACACGAGTTCCTGAAGGTTTGAGGTACCTCTGTGTTTGTTATCCATCCATGCTGTAGCCATCCATTGTTGACGTTCCGAAGTACAGACATGAAGACCGACACAGTAACTGCCCTTTGTTATGACTCTTGTTGAGAATCACTTAGGATTACATTTGAAAACTTTGTGGTGCACACAAAGAGTCCAATGCGATTGTGGATATGCGCGGTTGCGATATGACGAGGGTTGAGGGGAGAAACAAAGGGGGATTCTGAAAAATGTGTTCATGGGAACAAGTCATGATTATGTCTAAAGTGTATCTTGATGGGTGAAAGATCCTAATTCAGTGCGGATTTATAAATTAGTGATCGAGATTTGATCGCAGCTACGATTGCCTAGTGGACGTTATGGGGTTGTGTCAGATTGAATGTGATCGTATATTATACAGTAATTGCCGATAATGAATTTATCGTTGTCACGGAATTGCCTCCCCTGTACTCTGCAGTAGTGGTCCAACAGTGGCCAAAACTCAAGAGTATCTAAAATGGGCCTTCCAAGGTGTCCACCTTCGCGTACAATTACTCTTGGCAGAGTTGTAGATAGAAGGATAATGATACTTCTACCTTAAGGGATTTTTCACAAGATTTTTTAGAAGTCAAGAACAATGCTGTATTGGGCAGAAAAATTGTTAACTTAGTATCTGATCCGTCGTCTTTTGTGAAGAAAGGGTTATGCAATGATTTATCAGCTCGTTCAAACCTCAACCCTGAATTACTCAAAGGAATTCTTCTTATTATGGTAAAGCTCTGTTTGAGTGTGTTTAAGAAATGGTCTGAGACATACAGTGGTAGTACATTCAAAATAAATAAATCAACTTTAAATTTGTATATACCAAAAACAAATTTAATGATCAATTAGAGTTAACAGTTTAAAAAATGAGTAATTCGTTAACAGAAAATAATCATCATCGAGTGATGTTCAGGAGGATTGGGTAAAATTTCACTTGGCAGTTTTTAGGTATACTTAGCTGCCAGTGAGATTATGCTCCTGCAGATGGTTGTTTCTTTGCAGATGGATGACTGATCGCTCGTCTTTAGTCAAGTTTGAAAGTTGTAGCACTTTCCAGGAAGTGTCAAGGGGTAGCCACCAAGTTGTACCCACGTCTCATCGACCCGTCTGATGATGGTGTCTAGCGTAGACTTCAGGCCACTAATACCTTCACTTCTTCCAGAGATAGTACCCTCCACTGGTACCACCAACCAGTATGGCAAAAGAAGATAAACAAATACCCTCCTGAGTATTGTGTTTCCAGACACATACTTATGTGTCCCCCTCGTCTATTCCACTATCCGATCTACTTCAGAACTTTACCCTCGCTGATAATTAATTTTAATCCCATTAAGTGGAAAAAAATTCATTACATATAGATTGAAGAGACTTACATTTACCTTTAAAAATGTTGAAAACGTTCATTACATTTAGATCACATATATGTATACTAGCAATAATGACGGGTTTTTAATTATAGTGTGCTGTTTCCGTTCCCGGATGAGAAAATAGAAGTACATTCTTAGAGTGTTTTTGGTTTCTTTCCATTATACAGTGTAATCAAACTGTTCATGAACACGTTAATTTGAACGCTTTTCTTTGTTGATTGTAACTATTTTCGGGAGAGTATGTATAATAGAAACAATACAATTTTTCATCACGGTTGCATTTCTCAGCTGTGACCAGCGTACACATGGCGAGAATTATGTTATTTTAGATTCAGTTTAAAAGTTCTTTGATGACAATATTTCGTGTGAAAGTGCGTGGATTGTTTTCAAAGAGTGTTCCATGATAATAAGTGGTTTAAACAAAATTTTCAAGTCTTCATTATTTGTACATCGGACGAGGGCTCACGCACACCAATTTTTATGCACTCTTTCTTTGTCGAGCGCTACTAATTTCGTGAAAGAATAAAAAAAAAAAAAAGCAAAGTATTTGTTTTATATAACAACCACGCCGCGCAAGTTGTACACCGTGCGTTGCGCACTTTTTTTCTGGCGCGAGTTATTATTTCTGAGTGAGACCGACCGACGTAACATACATCGGTAATTATGTTAGCTGGGATTGGGATGTAACTTTACATTGGTTGAAAGGTTAATAATATAGATTGAATATGTTTACCTTTACATCGACAATGATTGAAAATGTTAACAATATAAATTGAATATTTTTACATTTACAACCACACTGGTTTTAAAATGTAATACTTTAATAAGAATGTACATCATTTCTTTCATCTTTCCCTCCCTGCTCCATGTGGAACTTGGGAATTCCTCTGCTTTTAGTTCTCTATAAGAAACTAGCAAAAAAGCAGTCACCAGCCCTTGCAGTGGTGGTTCATGAAATCATCATTCTATATGCTGAGATTGCCAGCCTTACATGACTTGGACATCTACGAGGGACGTTCAAAAAGTAATGCCTCGTAATTTTTAATTTCATTCAATAGGCAAGAAAACAGATAAAATTCACATTGAAATGTAGCCCCAAGTCTGAACTTCAAAAATTTATTTCTCAATGTAGTCTCCGTTATTTGTTACAGTTTTTGTCCATCTTCTCACAAGGGCATGTATCCCCGCACGGTAACAATTTGTGTCCTTTTTCCTAAACCACTGGCGTACGGCGCGTTTAAGGGTCTCGGTGTCCTCAAAGTGATTCCCGCGAAGATCTTCTTTCAGTGGTCCAAACAGATGGAAGTCAGAAGGTGCAAGATCGGTACTGTAAGGGGGGATGTGGTAATAATGCCCATCCTAATTCTGCAATCGCATCAATGGTGCGTTTAGCGGTGTGTGGCGTGGCATTATCGTGCTACAGTAGTGCAGTTCTCTGATCTTTTAATGGGTAAAGTCGCCGAAGACGACCTCTAAGCTTCTTGAAAGTTTCAATGTAACGGTCTGCATTCACCGTGTTTCCCTGTTCCAAGAAGTCGAGAAGAATCACACCCTTCTCATCCCAAAACACGGAGGTCATAACTTTCCCTACAGATGGTGAACTTTTGAACTTCTTTCTTGTCGGCGATGTTGTGTGATGCCATTCCATTGACTGCCTCCTTGATTCTGGTTTAAAAAAAATGAACTCAAGTCTCATCACCTGTCACAATATTGGATAAAAACTCTTCTCCTTCAGTTTCGTAACGGTGCAGGAGGTTGATGGCTATGGTCTCGCCTTCAGCATTGAGGAATTCTATGACATAACGTTGTTTTAACCGAACGTCTTTGGCAGCCATTTTTAAACTGTTACAGTGGTGCCACCTGTTACTGAAACAGGTTGGTAATGCTATAAAGTGCAGAAGAGTGTTTGAGGAATACTGCTAAATTTACAAATTGCACACCGATGCAGTATTTACATACATAAAAATTAGGAGGCATTACTTTTTGACCTTCCCTCGTACTAGCAATTTTCAAATACTAATATTCACATGTTAATACATACATATTAGTTCACATGTTAATAATGCAAAATATAGAATTTAAAATGTACAAGTTACGCCATTCTTGGCTCACATACTGCTTGCTCAGAGAAATAGTTTAAGACACTTGAGGAGGTCTCTTACACGTGTTCTGGGGTGTTTTTACATTAATAATAAGTTCCCACTTTGACTCCGTGGTTCAGTTACCTCAGGTTCAGGTTTTCTTTGTTAAAAAAATAGAGTTTTCTATTGTCAAGATACTCAAACAAAGTCAGGTCCTGATAAATGAAATCTGATTTTATCCTTCACTCTGGCAGGTCTGGATGTTTTCTTGGCAAGTCGATTTTCAGAGTGAACTAAACTTGCAAAAGTGTCAGATTATATTGCAAGTTTTCGTCTCCCCCCATTACTTTGTTACGATTAGACTAGGTACCAATCAGGAATTTTGTTATTCTCCATTCCAAATTCCTACCATTCGTTTCAAACATGCGTATTTTGGTTGGGTAATGCAAAATTATTTCCGCCTAAAATTTATGTGCGTTAATGCAAAGGTCACGTCTTCCAAATATGGCAATCAAAACATCCGTTCAGTTATCCGGCAATGTTTTCAAATACAACATCTTACTTTCATCTAAAGTAATATGTTCGTAATAAGTCGTACGGGAAGCGATTATATCATTCGTGTCTGTCCAGAAATGTGTTCGCGCTGACAAATAAGTTGTCTTCCTGTATTGGGCAAAACAAAATTCAGCGAATTACCATCTGAGCGTGACTCTTCACTATGCGAGAAATTAGACGACCCCCTGGCAGTATTAGAGATAAACAAGATTTGCTGGCCGCTTACGTGAAAAAACAGTCGCACACTTCAGGCATACGAGACTTTCTGTCGATCAATATTGCATCACCGGTCTAATCTATCCGCGGGGATAGACAGGAAAACAAACACACATGACGACTATTACTGAAAGGAATGTAAGATGATTTGAAAATAGCTATTATCTACTTGCTAGCTTACTTACTTACTTAGTCGTTCCCCTTCTACAGTGAGGTGTAGAGGTTTGGAAGAGAAAGAGCGCCAGACTATCCTATCGACTGTCTTCCTCCTGGCCTGGTTCCACTCCAGACCTCGGTCCATCAAAGATTGTCTAATGTTGTCCTCCCAGCGGACTCTGGGTCGTCCTGGGGGTCTGGATCCTTGGCTCTTTGTTTCCCATGCTTGTCGTGGTAGGCGATCTTCTCCCGTTCTGCAGACATGGCCAAACCATCTTAATTGAGACTGTTCTACTTGGGTCTGCAGGGGGTGGCATTTTAGGCCTTGACGTATCGTCTGGTTGCGGACCATGTCTCTTCTTGTTACTTCAACCACCATCCTCAGATACTTGATAGCAGAATAAAGAATTGTGCCGACGAAGAAAATTTCACATAATTAGTATTCACAACAAATGTAACTGAATGCAGCCGTAGAGGAGAAGAGATCGACACAAAAATTATGTGACAATCGTAAATAATATGGAAATATGCCACGGACATACATAGCATATTTGTCACGGAATACCTCCCCTGCTTGGTAGTCGTGGTCCAACAATAACTAAAACTCAAGAGTATCTAATGTGGGTCTTCGAAGGTATCTACATTCACTCAAGATTACTTTTGACAGTTTGGTAAATAAAAGGATGATGATGCTTCTATCTTGAGGGAGTGTTCATAAGATATTAAGAAGTCAAGAACAATGCTGTCTGTGTCTTAGCAAAGTTAACTTTGTATATGCCCGCCGACTTTTGTGAAGAGATATTTGTGTATTTTTTTTTGCTCGTTCAAGCCCCCAACTGATTTAACAGTAAAATGCTACTTCATTAGCTCGTACGTATATGGAAAATACTGATTCATCCATGTGCACTACTTTCTGTAATAATTAAATATACTATGGATTTGTAAAAAAATATAATACATTTAATAATCAATTATCTTTTAACAAATGTAAAATAAATAAGAGCTGGTGATTAATAAAAAGGTAGGTGTCTACAGGGAATATATGTCGGCTTTAGAGTTTTTCTGGATTTGGTCTTGGAAGAAATAGGCTTAGCTGCCAAAACGCGGAAGTTTCAAAATGCAGATTTTTCAGTCAATTCGTCTCCGTGGCGACAGCACGTCTCCAGATTAGTTCAGAAGTTAACCTCTCCTGGTCAAGGCCGACATCTTCACAACCCATGGAACGTAGGTTTCAAGTGTCGATCACAAGCTTTTAACCAAAGAATAGTAGTACAGCTGGTATCGTAGAATCGTACCTCAAATGATCTCGTTACACCAACGCTTTTGTAGACTCGCACTACTAACTTTAGAGGAAATAAAAAGAACAAAAATCTCTGCTAAGTCTTGGTTTTCCTTATATTAATCAGGCGCCTTCCCGCTGTCCCGTCCACCGATTCCTTTCTCTGATTTTCCATTCTCCCTGAGCGTACATCATATAATTCAGGAGATATGATGAAAAACATCACTATTCTTTTAGTTAATTTAAAGAAAACATTTTGACTAGACAGCGGCAAGTGAAAGGGCATGTGACTGGGTGAACATGTTTTAAGTTCACATATAACTTATTACAAATGATAATACATTTTTACACATGATGTCATCATCATCCACTCCCTCATCCACTGGGAGCCTTGGGTTACCTCTAATTTTGGTTCCGTGTGAGAATCTCCATGAAGCAATCACCAGCGCTTTGCTGTGGTGGTTCAAGAATATATCATTTTCACATACTGAGATTGTCAGCGTCGTATGGACCTGTATAACCATCGGCAAGTGCAAACATGTCAAATTAAAAGTATAAAATATATGTTACGACTCACCCCAATAACTTTTGGGAACTCTAGACTTCTTGCTCAGTTGAATAGTCTTGCCAACTTGAAAAGATGCTTTGAAAACGTGTCTGGGGTATTATTTCTATTTTAGAATCCCCATGACTTGTGAGTGTTCCTGTAAGATTCCGGGTTCCTTATTAAGAAAGGCGAGTTTTCTACTGCTGTTCAGGAGAAGCTCTAATACGTGTTTGTGTCCGGTCATTTGATTCAGAATCCTATCTCTTCTTTCCTGGATTTGTCTGTTCTATCTCTTTGACGATCTTGGAATGCAGTGTCGTATAGCTCGAATTGTGCTACGTTATATCACAGTTTTCCTGCCCCCGCGTCCACCTTGTTTTCTGACTGGCTTCCAATCAGAATGAATGTATACTTCTGGCTTTCATGTGATCCAATGCGTAAGCAAGAATGAAATAATCGCAGAGAGAGAGAAAGAGAACGAACGAACGAACGAACGAACTTTATTTTCAAAGGGTTAAGAATTGGGCACGCAGGCCCGTCTGACATTCTGCCCTTCCTCTCTCTCTCATCATATATACTATATCCTTTCATCCTCACATTTACTATAAGCATAATTAAGGCATTTATCATTATAAAAGTAATATTACATTGGCAATAATCATCAGAATTAAAGTACGTTTTTAACATTAAAAAAGAATAATAATAATGAATGTAAAAATAAAAAAAAATAAAAATAAAAATAAACATTAATACATAGATTAGATAGATAGATAGATAGATAGATAGATAGATAGATAGATAGATAGATAGATAGATAGATAGATAGATAGATAGATAGATAGATAGATAGATAGATAGATAGATAGATAGATAGATAGATAGATAGATAGATAGATAGATAGATAGATAGATAGATAGATAGATAGATAGATAGATAGATAGATAGATAGATAGATAGATAGATAGATAGATAGATAGATAGATAGATAGATAGATAGATAGATAGATAGATAGATAGATAGAATGTTTATGGTGGTATATAATAAGAACTCGTGACATTTTGGGAATCCGCTGCTGAATGACCTGGGACTTAGTGTGTTGTCAGCACATGCGGAAAATGTTCCCACAGGTGAGCAGCTTTGAGTCCCAAACAGATTCTGCCACAGGGAGTGAATTGTTTACGCCTCCACTATACGAGATCCAGCTTTATGACCTATGCTCCTTAGGGAGGTAAAGGGTATTGACTGATAGATAAGAATCGTGCATATAGGCCCGTCTTACATTTTGCCCTTCCTCTTCATTCTTTCATAACCCTCCACTCCCAAAGGAGCATAGGCCTTCAACAAACACATGCCAAGTCCTCCTGTCACGTGCCATCATCTCAAGTTCTTTCCATGTTCTCCTCATCATTTTCACCTCTGTTTCCAACTCTCTTCTCCATGTACTTCTTGGTCTTCCTCTGCCTCTCTTGCCCTGGGGGTTCCAGAACAAAGACTGCCTTGTAATGCTATCAACAGGTTTCCTCAGTGTGTGTCCTATCCGTCGCCATCGTCTTCTTCTCATTTCTTGTTCCACTGGCACTTGTCTAGTTCTTTTCATCAGTTCCACGTTGGTAACCTTGTCATACCATTTTAATCCCTCTATTCCTCTTACTCATCTTTTATTGCTAGTTATTCAGACATTCTCCATACTTAAGGTGTAAGTTTAATGGCGATGCAACATTATAAGTAGTATAAAAGCATACATTTACAGTATTTGATTACAATTAAGAAGTAAGATATATAAAAATGAAAAACTAGATCATTAGATCCTCCATACAGTATATTAGATAATAATTCGAAATATAATCCCTTAGGGCGGCATATAATTGGCACTCATAATGTATTTGAACAGTCTACGATTATATGAGTAGGGACTGTGCATGTTTTTAAGATCATGTGGAAGATGGTTCCAAAGATGAGCAGCTGAGTAAGCCAAGCTCTTCTTGAACAAATCTACCCTGGGCTTGGGTACCTGTAACTGGTTTAAGCGGTTACTACGTTTTTCATTGAATTTTAAAAGAGGCCACAGATACGTTGGAGCATTCTGTGACAAGATTTTGTGAGCGAATTTAGCTTTGTTAAATAGGAAGCGCTTTCTAAGGGGTAATATTTTAAGATAGTTATATAAATCTGTACAATGTGTTTGGTGTTTATCAGCAACTAGGCGCACTGCACGAGAGACAAAATGAGGAAAAGAGAACGACAAACTGTTTGACAACAATGTTGAAATAACCACTGTTTGAATAGATCACAGCACTGTAATTATTTAGCATCGAGTTGTTATGGATCCCCAAGGTGGAAGCTAATAAATGTTACGTCTGTGTGTCAAGTGGACTCGGGTTATTAATTGAATTCTACTTGGTCGAGATTATTGAACGTTGCTTTATGAACTGTTTCACTCAATCATTTATTATGGAACCAAATACACTCACAGAGGTCGTAACACCTAGTAATCTGAACACTTAGTCATAGTGAGATTCTAGTGTAAAGTAATACCTCAGACCACGTGTAAGAGGCATCTTAACCAAGTTGCTGAAACTATTTCTCTGAGTTAGGTCTGTATATTTTCCAAGATGTTTGGGGTAAGTTGTACATTTTATAGTTCTATATTTTGCAATATTAACATATAAAAATTGGTAGTGGATGTCCAAGTCGTACGAGGCCAGTAAACTCAGCATATAGAATGATTATTTCATGAACCACCACTGCAAGAGCTGATAACTGCTTCATGCGGGTGTTTCATAGAGAACCAAAAGCAGAGGTAGTCTCAAGTTTCCTATGAGCAGGGAGTGGATGATGACAGAATTGATGTACATACTCATTATATTAACCTTTTCAACCAGTGCAAAATGTATATGTAAACATGTTTTATATAAATGCAATGGGTCGTTCTGCTCACTGAAATTAACATAATGATCAGAGAGGATAATGTTTTGAAGCAGATGGGATGGTGGAATGAAAATGAAGGATGCGGTTCCTGATTTTCGTGTCATGAAACCCAAAACTCAGGAGGGTATTTTTTTCTTTCTTATTTCATAATACTAGTCGGTGGTACCAATTGGAGTTACTAGTCTCTGGAACAAGTGTGTTGTATAAGTAGCTTCCATTCAAAGCTGGAGACCAGCATCAAACGGTTTTAAAAGACGCTGGACCATCGTCACAATTACCCCACGATACTACGAGGGACGTGTTGCGGCCACCAGACTTGACGAGTCCATAACCTGCAAAGAACAAGAATCGGCTGGAACAGAAGTGAACCGAAATCTTACTGGCAGCTTACGCATTGAGAGCTGCCAAATGAACTCTTTTCCTTAAGACATTTTTTCAACAACATATCCAGATCATCACCGCTGATGAATCTTTAAAGAATACTCCTAATTCATCCCATCCTAATTTAATTTTCATTGTTAGTATAATTGATTATTAAATTTGTTATGTGTATATACAAATATAAAGGTGATTCAGTCATTTTGAGTGAACAGCACCCGTATGTCTCAGTCATTTTAAATACCTATAATAGAGCTATTGAAGTAATATTTTACTGATTTAAACCAGTTGGGGGCTCGTGAAAAAGAGCAACATTGTTACCCTCATTGAAGGTCAGGGAAGATAGAAAGTTTACACGTCCTGGAGGATCCTATCAGCCGTCGTACTTGATTTCTTAAATTCATATGAGGCTCCCTAGAACTGAAGAACCATTCTTCAATTCACATCTCTGCCAAGAGTAATCTTGAGCTAGATACCTTTGAAGACCTTCAGTATATACTCTGAAGTTTGGTCACTGTTGGACCATCATTGAAGGACAAGGGGAGTAAATCCCGTGACAAACAAGCAGACACATTCAAGAGACAAACAGACCATCCAATGTACCATAGAATAAATGCTCTTGGACGGGAAATACTCATGCGGAAGCAACTGTTTAGAATCAACCACAACAAAGACGAGAGCTGTTTCCATAAATGCGGTATCAACAACTAAACCTATCTACGCTGCACATAACCTCCCAGTTTGGAAACGACATCGTTTCCTGAAATGATATAAAACATTATTGGCATTGAGAGAAAGAAGAGCCAGACTGCAACAGACTGAAAAGCCATAACGACAAAATACATCAATAAATTTTACACAAGCAACCTCTGGACCCATGCATACACAGATGGACCAGCAACAAATAAAACAGAAGATGGAGGTGATAGTGTGCTTCTGCCCTATGCACTGGTAAACAAAAAAGATGTCAGTGACGACAGGAAAATATTCAAGTAACTTCAGAGCAGAGACAGAGTCCTTAAATACTGCTGCAGAAGTTCTAATAGCAGAGGTAAGCACCGAGAGAAAAGTTGTTTTCTTCACAGACGCACTGTAGGTAGTTGCAACGCTGAGGCGCCAGAATAATCCAGACCTGGATGACCTAAGAGTAATACTCCACAAACTATCTTAGCGATTCAAAAGAGTTGCGATAAAATGGATCCCATCTCACTGCAAATTCCTCGGAAATAAACAGGCTGACAGAATGGCAAAGGAAGGTGGAAAGCTAACTCAGAAAGACACAAGCATAACTTTCGAAAAGGCAAAGCGTCTTATCAGTTGCAGATACAGGAATAAATGGGGTGCAGAGCATCCAGGACACACACAAAATGATGCTCATTACCAACTCAGCAGAAGAAAACAAATTTATAATCTTCAGATTTCACACTGGCCATAATAGATCTGGATAACATTTACCCAACAAGTTAAAGATAGGAACTACCGACAAGTGTAACTGTGGCACTATAAAATGACTGTTGAACGTCTGCTTCAAAGATTCTTAACAAAAGAGGAACATAAAAGTAGTGTCAATAATATCTTTGTCGAGGTATCAATATCTGCTTTGATGGCCACAGATGGAACGCCATTCAAACCAGCTGCATTTACATTTTTATGAGCTTTGTGGCTTACTTTATTTCTTTCATATTTGTTCATTTATAGTTGATCTGTAGCTTCTCTTCTGATGGCTGGATATCTGGGTGATTTGTGTCTATTGAGCTCCTCAAGATCTTCTGTCCAGCTCTTCATTTGCTTTACTATATTGCAAAGCAATTTTCCAATCTTGTGACTGACGAGGCCATCCCAGGTATTCTATCTTAGTTTGGCATGCATTTAAAGGATCCTCACGTATGCTTATAATCTGGAATGCATACTGTTCATTTCCCGTCATTCATGGGCGCTCTTGGATCATGCGAATCTAAAATTGTGTATTATGGTTCTGGCCTTTGACAAGAAATTGTCTTGTCCTGAACCCAATCACCTGCCAGCACCCCGCGCCTGTCATTTGTTTATTGTGAGATCCTCTTGCACGCCCCCGAACCAGGTACAAACAAAAGATAGTCTCGGGCTCAATTAAATTCTATAAGGTGAACATGCAACGCTGGGTTCTCAGAATGCTGTACCACAGGAGAAACTGTCATGCTTGACCACTCTGATCTGGCTGCCCGATCTCTGATGCTCTGTCCAGGAAATTCGAAGGTTGCCAGCTTCCAAGATGCACCAGGTGGAGGTGCTTTATAGTCTTGGTTAAACGTCTAACACTGAAACTTACGCAATATGCAACCTGCATTTGCTTTGCATCTTTTTTATGTATTACGTACTGCAAATTAATGTCAAGAGAATACAACATAACAATTTAGATACTCTGCAGAATGTCACATGTTATATTTCATTTATTTCAATCTGTTTTGGTTAAGTATTACCATGTCTAAATCTCAAAAAATTAATTGTATTATATTATTGCACATTAAGTAATACCCAGTGCTATTTACAAAATGTCATGGGACAATACTCACACAGACTAATATGGTATCTGATTGTTTATACTCATATCTTGCATGTCATCTGTTACAATCAATGAAGAAGTCTTTTTAATTACGAATTGAAGCATTATGGATGTTTTCAGTAAAAATCCATGGTAAATGTAACAATTTTCTATCGTAGAAATGCACTGCCCTACAGTAAACTCACAACAGAACTCAGAATAACACGTTTAATAAACCTATTTCACTTTATAGTAACCTAGTATAGTTAAAAGAAAGGAAAATTAGCAGCCATGGATAACATAAAAATTTAAATGAAACAAGCCCTGGACAGCTTTGGAATTGATTCAACCACAGATCTGTTCAACGATATATACAATAAGGATACAAGCCACATGACCTGAAAACATCAGTCTTCATAACGCTGACAAAAAAGAAAACCTATTGCAACAGAATGTTCAGATTTCCGAACAATCAGCCTCACACAATTAAAATATTGCTCAAGATCATTGTTATGATTAAAATCCATAACGATTATGTGGGTATTATAGTTAGCACGACAGGACTCCTTTTCTGATAAAATTAAAATGACTTACTTACTAATAAAGGAAGTAACGTCATCCCGATATGGTGTAGAAGCAGACGCGAATATTTGAAGCAGAGGTGGGTGATTGTCTGCTAGAAGAGATGCGGCTTGTGTTTGAATGTGAGTGGACGTACGTGTATTGAGCTCCTGCAGTCTAAACTGAGTATCGTATATTGTGAAGGAGGTGTTGTCAGCTCACTGAAGTTCTGCTGATACGTGTTGTTTGACTAGCCCTAGTGTGTACTTTGGCCACGGAGACTTTCTCCAAACTTTTATATATTACGGCACGCATCAGAGTTTGGTGGCCTCAAAAATTTTTTCAAGATGGCGGTTCTGGTCGGCTGCAAAAATGTTTGAATCCTAAGTCTAACCCTGGGTGCTGCATATTTGAATCGTTTTTCCCTGAGGCTCAAACGTTGGACCCAGGAGGACGTTTAAAAAAAAAAAACCAGATAAGTAGATTTATTGATTCATGCAGCTTGAGTTTTGAAAAATTTCATTTGACAGGGATCTTTTTATTATCTGTTTTATGTATATCCTGTATTTATATGTTTGTTTGCTAGGCGGGTTGGTTGGTGGGACCCATGAATCCACTATACCTCATTGACGGTCGTGAATTCGTAGGCGTTCTTTAGTTTTTGCATCTGATTTTTTCAACTTAATGTGCTGGCAAACATAGCTGTGTGTTACTGCCTAGAGTGAATTAACCAGATTCATTATTTGTCTAGTTGAGAAGGTTCTGTAGTTTTGTACATTTGTATTTGTTGTCAAGTTCAGCATATTTTATTTGGTTTATTCTTCATTATTGTTAGTGTAAATTTGTTTATCTGATCTTGCTATCCCTCAGTTATTAGATGTATTACATGCTGTAAAATTGTGCTTGTAGTGTCATAAGTGTGGTAGAGCCAAATTATTTTCACTTTTCTACAATTCTCAAATTTCTGCCTTTAGTTTATTCATTAGTATTTTCTTGTGTTGGCTCTTTCTTCTGTTCTCCTGTAGTCTTGTTTGTATTACTATTTTTTTGCTCCTAATATACCATCTGTATATCCAGTTGATTGATATTGATTGGTGAAATATTTAATATTTGTTGGGAATATTGATCACATATTGAAAATATATATTAATTAAATTATTATTAGACAATGTGGAGTCACATTTATAGTGAAATATGGCTACCCTGGAATATTTTATTAAGATGGGAAAGGACTTCGGTATGGAAGGTGATGTCTTAAGAACCTTTGCTTTCACTGAGCATGCAAAGTAAGTGAAGAGGTTAGAGAACATAGCAAGAGATGAGAGACTCTTGGCTAGAGAAAGGAGAAAGGAAGAATTAGCCGAGATGAAAAGACAGGAAGAATTAGCTCTTGAACAAGAGAATAAAAGAAGAGGACATGATCTTAAGGAGAAAAAATTAGTCTATGCTCAAAAGATGGCAGAAATTGAGTTGGAAAAATTAAAATTTGGACATAAACAGGTTCGTCCAGCAGGTGCAGAGACTGGAAAGAAAGACCTTGCTTCTATTTTTGAATTAAATTTGCCCAAATTTAATCCCAACGTAGACGATATTTCATGCTTTTTAAATAGATTTGAAATATGGGACCGAGAGTTCAAGATTGATAGAGCTACATGGCTCAGCAGGTTAATGAGTTTATTAGTTGGTGAGGCTCTTACTGCAGTCTGCACCATGGATGATCATACTAGAAATTATTATGATGCTGTGTAAGCTTAATTGCCAAAAAATATCAACTGGAGGAGAATGGATACAGATTGAAACTGAAATCATTGTTGCCTGATTCAGTCAAAGATTTTGCTGAATTTATTTTATCCATTAAGATTTGCTTTTCTAGATGGATTGATTTATTAAAGATTGATACAACTTTTGATGGGCTGGCTGACTTAATTTTAAGAGATCAAGTGCTGTCTTCAGTCAGTGGTGACTTTTTGTCATCTTTGCAGGAGAGAAAGCCTGAATCATTATCTGCTTTGGAAAGTCTTGGACGACAGTACCAAATTGCACATTCTGGAAGAATTCTTAGCAGGACTATCATAAAGGATCCATTGCCAGTGGCTTCAGCTAGAACTATGATGCCCAATACACCCAGACAAAGATCAAATAGTATGGATAAAAATTATTTTCGATTGAATCGAGATAATAATACTGGATCTTTCAGAGGGATGTATAATTTTAACATAGGTCACAGCAACCTCAAAGGAATTTCAAAGCATATGATGATGGATATATACCTCAGCAATCCTCTTTCAGACCTAGCATGGATTGGAACAGAGGTGGATACAATTTCCAATCATACAGAGGACACAGCTGATTCTATGGAAACAATGGAAATAATTATAACAATAGGAGTTCTCAACAGAACAATAACTTTCGACGTTCTAGAAATTCTGAACGTGCCAATGCATATGTGCATCAGAGTGAAAATAATACACTTTGAGTGTTAATTTGCCTACCCTATGACAAAAACCTGTCTGCTATTCTATTTCTTACTTACAGTGAAATTTGATGTTACCATATTTCACTCTGGTGATTTAATACTCACACTTCGAAAATAATGATAACCTTGTTTTCATTAATTTTGCGGGGGGGGGGGGGGTTGATGTTATGATTAAAATTCATAACGATTATGTAGGTATTATAGTTAGCTCGACAGGGCTCCTTTTCTGATAATTTTATACGGACTTACTTACTAATAAACGACGTGACGTTACACCGATATGGTGTAGAAGCAGACGCGAATATTTGAAGCAGAGGTGGGGGATCGTCTGCTAGAAGAGATGCGGCTTGTATTTGAATGTGAGCGGACGTATGTGTATTGAGCTCCTGCAGTCTTCTGTGTTTTTCCTGCATCATTCCATCACTAGGGCTCGAAGATACTTTGGTGAGGTGTCCCTAGTTGTAACGGGCACAAAAAAGTAGATGTAGCGGAGTTAGTCTTTTGCGAGGTCCCTTCCCGTTGTAATTAATAAACTGACCGCAGCATACCCTGATGCCGGTGACATTTTTTATGATCAGCCTTTAACACACTTCTGAACTCCAACAGTAAAGATTCTGTGAAGGCCAGTTGAACTTGAATACAATATGTAGATTTATTTGGACATCACATGCTCCATTATCAATGCATCCAATATAATGTACGACAATGGCATAACCTAGCCAAGTGTTGAAATCGTCGCTATTCCGTCCTCTAGTGACAAGATGTCCTCAACATTTTGTTTCGTAGTTTATTTCAAAGTACTCACACACGAACATCAGAATACAGCATTCGTCTGTAATATAAATATCTAGTATCGACCCAATGAAGCATCTGGGCGATCTAGTCCTTAAATACTGCTGCAGAAGTTCTAATAGCAGAGGTAAGCACCGAGAGAAAAGTTGTTTTCTTCACAGACGCACTGTAGGTAGTCGCAACGCTGAGGCGCCAGAATAATCCAGACTTGGATGACCTAAGAGTAAAACTCCACAAACTATCTTAGCGATTCAAAAGAGTTGCGATAAAATGGATCCCATCTCACTGCAAATTCCTCGGAAATAAAGAGGCTGACAGAATGGCAAAGGAAGGCAGAAAGCTAACTCAGAAAGACACAAGCATAACTTTCGAAAAGGCAAAGAGTCTTATCAGTTGCAGATACAGGAATAAATGGGGTGCAGAGCATCCAGGACACACACAAAATGATGCTCATTACCAACTCAGCAGAAGAAAACAAAGTGATAATCTTCAGATTTCACACTGGCCATAATAAATCTGGATAACATTTACTCAACAAGTTAAAGATAGGAACTACTGACAAGTGTAACTGTGGCACTATAAAATGACTGTTGAACGTCTGCTTCAAAGATTCCCAACAAAAGAGGAACATAAAAGTAGTGTCAATAATATCTTTGTCGAGGTATCAATATCTGCTTTGATGGCCACAGATGGAACGCCATTCCATCCAGCGGCGTTTACATTTTTATGAACTTTGGGGCTTACTTTATTTCTTTCATATTTGTTCATTTATAGTTGATCTGTAGCTTCCCTTCTGATGGCTGGATATCTGGGTGATTTGTGTCTATTGAGAAGTTCCTCAAGATCTTCTGTCCAGCTCTTCATTTGCTCTAGTATATTGCAAAACAATTTTCCAATTTTGTGTTTGACGAGGCCGTTCCAGGTATTCTATCTTAGTTTGGCATGCATATAAAGGATCCTCACGTATGGTTATAATCTGGAATGCATACTGTGCATTTCCAACCATCCATGGGCGCTCTTGGATCATGCAAATCTAAAATTGTGTAATATGCTTCTGGGCTCTGACAAGAAATTGTCTTGTCCTGAACCTATTCATCTCCCAGCACCCCGTGCCTGTCATTTGTTTATTGTGAGATCGTCTTGCATGTCACTCAACCAGGTACAGACCGAAGTTAGTCTCGGGCTCAAGTAAATTCTATAAGGTGAACATACAACGCTGGGTTCTCAGAATGCTGTACCACAGGAGGAACTGTGATGCTTGACCACTCTGATCTGGCTGCTCGATCTTCCAGGAAATTTGAAGGTTGCCAGATTCCAAGATGCACCAGGTGGAGGTGCTTTATGGTCTTGATTAAACTTCTAACACTGAAACTTACGCAATATGCAACCTGCATTTGCTTTGCATCCTTTTTATATATTACTTACGGCAAAGTAATGTCAAGAGATTACAACATAGCAATTTAGAAACTCTGCAGAATGTCACATGTTCTATTTCATTTATTTCAATCTGTTTTGGTTAAGTATTGCCATGTCTAAATCTCAACAAATTAATTGTATTATATTTTTGCACATTAAATAATACCCAATGCTATTTACAAAATGTCATTGGACAATACTCACACAAACTAATATGGTATCTGATTGTTTATACTCATATCTTGCAAGTCATCTGTTAAAATCAATGAAGAATTTTTAATTATGAATAGAAGTATTATGGATGTTTTCAGTAAAGGTCCATGGTAACTGTATGTTTTAAACATTTTTCTCTCGTAGAAATGCATTGCCCTGCAGTCAACGCACAACAGAACTCAGAATAACACGTTTAATAAACCTATTTCACTTTCTAGTAACCTCGTATAGTTAAAAGAAAGGAAAATCAGCAGCCATGGACAATATAAAAATTTAAATGATACAAGCCCTGGACAGCTTTGGAATTGATTCAACCACAGATCTGTGCAACGATATATACAATAAGGATACAAGCCACATGACCTGAAAAACCAGCCTTTATAACGCTGACCAAAAAACCTAAAGCAACAGAATGTTCAGATTTCAGAGCAATCAGCCGGAGTCACACAATTAAAATATTGCCCAAGATCATTGGTATGATTAAAATTCATAAAGATTATGTAGGTATTATATTTAGCTCGACATGGCTCCTTTTCTGATAAAATTAAATGTACTTACTTACTAATAAAGGAAGTGACGTCATACCAATATGGTGTAGAAGCAGACGCGAATATTTGAAGCAGAGGTCGGTGATCGTCTGCTAGAAGAGATGCGGCTTGTGTTTGAATGTGAGCGGAAGTAGACTATGTGTATTGAGCTCCTGCAGTCTACTGTGTTTTTACTGCATCATTCCATCACTAGGGCATTGCCATTGACCAGCGTTTGACAGTGAACGGACTGGACGACTGCCTATTACTGTATTTTGCCATTGGGCTTATATTCAATGTCATGGAGCTTTGTTTCCAGTACAATAAACTGAGTATCGTATATTGTGAAGGAGGTGTTGTCAGCTCACTGAAGTTCTGCTGATACGTATTGTTTGACTAGCCCTAGTGTGTACTTTGGCCACGGAGACTTTCTCCAAACTTTTATATATTACGGCACGCATCAGAGTTTGGTGGCCTCAAAAAAAATTTTCAAGATGGCGGTTCTGGTCGGCTGCAAAAATGTTTGAATCCTAAGTCTAACCCTGGGTGCTGCATATTTGAATCGTTTTTCCCTGAGGCTCAAACGTTGGACCCAGGAGGACGTTTAAAAAAAACAGATAAGTAGATTTATTGATTCATGCAGCTTGAGATTTGAAAAATTTCATTTGACAGGGATCTTTTTATTATCTGTTTTATGTATATCTGTATTTATATGTTTGTTTGCTAGGCGGGTTGGTTGGTGGGACGTATGAATCCACTATACCTCATTGACGGTCGTGAATTCGTAGGCGTTCTTTAGTTTTTGCATCTGATTTTTTCAACTTAAGGTGCTGGCGAACATAGCTGTGTGTTACTGCGTTGAGTGAATTAACCAGATTCATTATTTGTCTAGTTGAGAAGGTTCTGTAGTTTTGCACATTTGTATTTGTTGTCAAGTTCAGCATATTTTATTTGGTTTATTCTTCATTATTGTTAGTGTAAACTTGTTCACCTGATCTTGCTTTCCCTCAGTTATTAGATGTATTACATGCTGTAAAATTGTGCTTGTAGTGTCATAAGTGTGGTAGAGCCAAATTATTTTCACTTTTCTACAATTCTCAAATTTCTGCCTTTAGTTTATTCATTAGTATTTTCTTGTGTTGGCTCTTTCTACTGTTCTCCTGTAATCTTGTTTGTATTACTATTTTTTTTGCTCCTAATATACCATCTATATATCCAGTTGATTGATATTGATTGGTGAAGTATTTAATATTTGTTGGGGATATTGATCACATATTGAAAATATATATTATTTAAATTATTATTAGACAATGTGGAGTCACATTTATAGTGAAATATGGCTACCCTGGAATATTTTATTAAGATGGAAAAGGACTTCGGTATAGAAGGTGATGTCTTAAGAACCTTTGCTTTCACTGAGCATGCAAAGTAAGTGAAGAGGTTAGAGAACATAGCAAGAGATGAGAGACTCTTGGCTAGAGAAAGGAAGAATTAGCCGAGATGAGAAGACAGGAAGAATTAGCTCTTGAACAAGAGAATTAAAGAAGAGGACATGATCTTAAGGAGAAAAAATTAGTCTATGCTCAAAGGATGGCAGAAATTGAGTTGGAAAAATTAAAATTTGGACATAAACAGGTTCGTCCAGCAGGTGAAGAGACTGGAAAGAAAGACCTTGCTTCTACTTTTCAATTAAATTTGCCCAAATTTAATCCCAACATAGACGATATTTCATGCTTTGTAAATAGATTTGAAATATATTGCCGAGAGTTCATGATTGATAGAGCTACATGGCTCAGCAGGTTAATGAGTTTATTAGTTGGTGAGGCTCTTACTGCAGTCTGCACCATGGATGATCATACTAAACATTATTATAATGCTGTGTAAGCTTAATTGCCAAAAATATCAACTGGAGGAGAATGGATACAGATTGAAACTGAAATCATTGTTGCCTGATTCAGTCAAAGATTTTGCTGAATTTATTTCTGTGTTTTTCCTGCATCATTCCATCACTAGGGCTCGAAGATACTTTGGTGAGGTGTCCCTAGTTGTAACGGGCACAAAAAAGTAGATGTAGCGGAGTTAGTTTTTTGCGAGGTCCCTTCCCGTTGTAATTAATAAACTGACCGCAGCATACCCTGATGCCGGTGACATTTTTTATGATCAGCCTTTAACACACTTCTGAACTCCAACAGTAAAGATTCTGTGAAGGCCAGTTGAACTTGAATACAATATGTAGATTTATTTGGACATCACATGCTCCATTATCAATGCATCCAATATAATGTACGACAATGGCATAACCTAGCCAAGTGTTGAAATCGTCGCTATTCCGTCCTCTAGTGAAAAGATGTCCTCAACAATTTGTTTCGTAGTTTATTTCAAAGTACTCACACACGAACATCAGCATACAGCATTCGTCTGTAATATAAATATCTAGTATCGACCCAATGAAGCATCTGGGCGATCTAGTAGTGGAAATACTTTAGGACTCTGACGAAATAACACATGCCGGAGCTGAACCAAATATACGTCCGAACACTTTGAAGAACACAGAAGAATGGCCACGAAGTATCGCACCACTACTGCAAAGTGAGGCCGGCTTAACGTCTGCAATATTTTACCAAAAGATCAAGACGTACTTCCGGGTAACCCAGGAAAAGTACATCAACAAACATGGTCTGTAAACAAGCGTAATCAATAACAATCGATATGTTATGATTTTAACTCATACCACTTGTCTATTCTAGTCAAGAATCATATATCGTTACGAAGATGTCAAGTGCACTATGAGAATAAAGACTGTATGATTGCCATTTGCCAGAATTTGATAGTGAACGCACTGGACGAATGCCTCTTACTGAATTTTGCCATTGGGCTTATATTCAATGTCATGGAGCTTTGTTTCCAGTACAATAAACTGTGTATCGTATATTGTGAAGGAGGTGTAATCAGCTCACTGAAGTTATGCTGATACTTGTTGTTTGACTACCCCTAGTGTGTACTTTGGCTACGGAGACCATCTCCAAACTTTTATATATTACGGCACGCATCAATCATATAGAGAAGAATAAAAAGTAGAGTAGACAACGAATTCCAAAAAGAACAGTTTGGTTTTCGAAGAAACAGCGGATGAAGATAAGCAATATTTTGTATAAGAATATTAGCATAAAAATATATAGAAGTGAAAACAAGTATTTATATGTGCTTTATTAACTAAGAGAAGAGTTTTGACAGAGTCCATCATGAGAAAATTATTGAATGCCTCAAAGACTTAGGTATTGACGTAAAAGACATGTGACAATAAGGCCTTCTACCATAGCATTATCCGTGCCCAATGAAATAAGCTCATACATTGAGTAGCACAAATCGAAACCATCGACGGTGACTAGACCTCCCACCACCGTCGAGCTAACTAAAAGTTAAAATCTTAAGGAGAGTTCCGGAAAGAAGGCCTCGGCGAAGGTTGTGTCTGTACCTGTGGGCTAGGAAGCCATGTTTGAGCGATCTCAACTACACAGAACAACCAAGGCATTTCTAAGTTTTGATTCTTGAAGTTCTTCAAAATGAAGTTAGGTTGTGTGAAAGTTTAATGCTATCATTCACAGAACAGAATAACGGCAGTTGCTATATTCTGAACTAGGAGAAAAAACTGAATAAGATAGTAACTGAAGTAAATACCTTTCGATTTTTTTTTTAAACCCCAGCTAGAATTTATTTTTTTAGGGGAAGAAACCGAAGAACTGCTATAAATCAGTTGAAAGGTCAGAAGCTGGAGAAATATTACATTTAAGTAAGAAAACAGAGGCTCAACTACTTTTACTGAAAGTTATGGAAAAGAAGGTCAAGATAACCTAGGTCCTGAACCACACTGGATTTTTTGTATCTCACCCGCTTACGGAGAGAGACGGGAAAATACTGGTACATTTAGAAACCACCTTCAAATGAAAGAAATTGATCTGGTACCAGCTGCATTTGTTGATTATGTTTTATGTAAATAAACTATGTTATTTGTCTCGGCTGAATTATGCAGATTTGAGTTCAAAGTTACAGCTGTATTAATTAGTACACCACTATAGCACACTATAACAACTATCGAGAGACAAACGAACCTGTTATACCTCTACAAGAATAAACATCTATAGCGGACGGCAAGTAAACTAACTTGTCAGATTAGTAAGAAGCCATACTGTACCTGCAAACTGTCACACAGTATTTACACAGAAGTGACCCGATCAATAACGACTTACCCACGGACCCATAATCAGTATATAGCGCGGTCACAGACATAAGAATACTCAGTAACTTTTATTAGGAACATATTGGGTCAGTAAGGTCTGGCACAAATTATTCACATTAAATAGACATGAAAAATAGGTGTGAAACAATGGTGCGTATTGTCCCATTGTCTAATTAATGTCTACACAGATCATTTTCGTGACAAATACAGGAACTACCATGACTGACCATCTGATACTGATCAATAAATAACCTCAGATATGCAGATGATGCAGTTTTGTTAGCTGAAAGTGAACAGGAGTTGCAAGAGCTTGTGAGGCACTTAAGAAGCAACGTCATGAATTTGGACTGGACATTAACACTGAGAAACAGAAAACTAATGATAATTAGCAAAACAGGCGATAAGCTCACATTTAAGATAAGAATAAATGGGAAAATCCTAGAACAACCCAAGAGTTTCTCACATCTTGGGCATATAATTAAAGAGTATTCATTCATTCACAACCTTCCACTCCCAAAGGAGCATAGGCCTTCAACAAACACATGCCAAGTTCTCCTGTCACGTGCCATCATCTCAAGTTCTTTCCACGTTCTCCTTATCATTTTCCCCTCTGTTTCCAGCTCTCTTCTCCATGTGCTTCTTGGTCTACCTCTGCCTCTCTTGCCCTGGGGGTTCCAGAACAAAGACTGCCTTGTAATGCTATTAACGTGTTTCCTCAGTGTGTGTCCTATCCATCGCCATCGTCTTCTTCTCATCTCTTGTTCCACTGGCACGGTCTAGTTCTTGCCATCAGTTTCACGTTGGTAACCTTGTCACACCATTTTAATCCCTCTATTCTACGCAAGCAACCATTTATGAAAGTCTGTCGCTTTTTGACTGTTGTCTTTGTTATTCTCCATGTCTCAGAGCCATACAATAGTACTGAATTCACATTTGGGTTGAAGATTCTTAGTTTCGTGTTCGATCCGATTTCTCTTGATCTCCATATATTTTCCAATGCAATTAAAGCTCCTCTTGCTTTTTGTATTCTTATTTTGATATCACAGACTGTCCCTCCAACTTTGTCTATATTGCTGCCAAGATATGTGTACGATTCTACATCTTGTATTGGTGTTTCTTCAAGTTCAACCCTGTTATCATTAGCTGCATTTATTCTCATTATCTTTGTCTTTTCCATGTGTATTTTCAGACCCAATTGCTGTGACCTCTCATCGAGTGTTTTCAAGTTGTCCAGCATCGGATTACGGTTATGGGACAGAAGAGCCAAGTCATCAAAAAAATTCAGATCAGTTAACTGATTAGTCCACTGAATTCCATTTCTGTTGTGTGTCGTCGATATTTTCATAATCCAGTCTTTTGATGGTAAGAAAAGAAATGGAGACAAGAGGCATCCCTGTCGCACTCCTATTCTTATCCCAAACGGTTCTGTAAGCTGTCCTTCATGAAGAACTTTGCATGTCATGTCTTCATATGTTTTCTTTATTAAATTAATGATCTTCAGGGGAACTCCATAATGCCTCATCATTTTCCAAAGTGATTCTCTGTCTACACTGTCAAATGCCTTTTCGTAGTCCACAAATCCAATGTATAGTGGTGAATTACATTCCAGACGTTGTTCTACTATTATTCTCAAAGTGGCTATCTGGTCTGTACATTATCTGTTTTGTCGAAAACCTGCTTGTTTATCTCTCAGTTTCTTGTCTAAGGACTCTTTTAATCTCTCAAGGATAATCCTGTTTAATACTTTTCCTGGCACTGATAGTAACATTATTCCTCTATAATTTGTGCACTCTTGTAAATTTCCCTTCTTAGGCAACTTAACCAGATATCTTTCCTTCCATTCTGCTGGTATCTCTTCCTTTTCCCAGACTTTACCAAGTAGTTTATATAACATCTCTGTAGCCGTGTCGATATCTGCTTTGATGGCCTCTGCTGCAATGCCATCAGGTCCAGACGCTTTTCCATCTCTTAGAAGCTTTATGGCTTTCTTTATTTCTTCCTTCGTTGGTCTTTCACCGTTAATTTGTAGCTCTTCTTCTGCTGACTGGATGTCCGGGGGGTTTTGAGGAGCTGGTCTATTGAGAAGGTCCTCAAAATATTCTTTCCACCTCTTCATTTGCTCTTGTATATTGCTGAGCAGTTTTCCATTTTTGTCTTTTATGAGGCATTTTGTTTGCTTGTATTTCCCTGTTAAAGAGTATGGCAGATATCAAACTCAAATCAAAAAGAGAGTAATGGCCAAAGCTACATTCTGCAACATGAGACAGATACTAACATGTAAACAACTAGTTCACAAATTCTAACTGAGAATCATGAAATGCAATATATATATATATATATATATATATATACATATATATATATATATATATATATATATATATATATATATTCTTTTTCCTTCATTACTGCATGACGTAGTAACATGGGCAATGAACAAACAAGAAGAAAGAATTGAGGCCATTGAGATGTGATATGTAGAAGAATGGGACAGGTCTTATGACAAAAAGGAAACAAATAAAGTGGTCCTACAAAAACTAGAAATAAAAAGAGAATTAATGAAGGAGATCACAAGCTAAAATATTGTGACCGTGTAAGAACACATATAACACCATAATGAAAACCATAGTAGAAGACAGGGTTGAAGACAAACATACAAGAGGAAGACATCGCTAGAAATGGGAAGATAACATCAAGAGATGGATAGGAAAGAGTCTATCAGAGTGTACTATCAATGGACAGAAGAGTTTAGTAATTTATTGTATCAATCCTTAGACGTGAAGATGGCACTTGGTGATGATGATAGTTAAGAGGATAACATAGTCTCTGTCAAAAGAAAAGGTTCAGTTAAGATCGTACAGTATAATAAACCGTGTATATCTGTGGTGGAGGAAACGCCCATCTGTTATTTCGGTGCTTCCAGTATGCGTTTATGTTTAATATTTGCCAACTCATTGGTATATGCCATTAAGAGTCATTCATCTACATTATACTTTTAAGTTATATCTGAAAACACATAGTTGTATACGTTTTATATTCCAAAATATATCAAATGGAAAATCCATGAGTAAATGTCATAAAGTTGTTTTTAATAATTGATTTTTTGTGTTCTGATTATTTCCACTGATAACGAAGGAAGAAGTTTATCTTTTCCCAGAAAAAATGTAGCAGGGATTCGACATTTTGAAGTTATTTTAATGTGAGACAGAGTAACATCACGTGAGTAGAAAGGAATACAGAAAATACAAAAACATAAAGAGATAAAAAAAACAACACACACACGCACGCACGCACGCACGCACGCACGCACACACACACACACACACACACACATACACATACACACACACATACACACACACACACACACACACACATGTGGTGTTACATTTAGCTCGATTGTATTCCAAGCGACTGCGCGTTCAGTTCCTGGATGACATACAACAATGCCTTTTTCAGTATTATATACCTTAAATTTTAACAGAAAGTTTAAAAGAATTAAGAACGTGTTGCGCACATATTCTTTGGTGGCACGGATTACGCATACAAATGTAAAATGTTTTAATTGTCCGATAAAGATATATTCATCTTTGAATGCATGTTTTGGTCTTGAGGGACGGAACGCAGATTAGGCAATAAGTATTCATTCTGTGAGTTATCACTCTTTGTAGCGTTCTTAAAAATGGAACTCGGCGGAGGAATTTAGACTTACTTGAATCTATTCTGTGTTTGGTTAGGAATAGATTGTTCTTGCTTCAGAATGTCTATGGCCCGAATCTATGTGTAGTTCTTGTCTATGTAGGACGAGTATGTCTTATATCTTGATATCTTAGTATGTTTAAGTGGAACTATTTTTTCTTGTACTGTACTTTAGGGGGTCAGGTGTTTTCGGCGGATGAAGATAGGTTAGAGGGTCCTTCGGTTGTCAAAGCCTATGGCGGGAAGTCATGTCGTAGAGATGCCCAAGAGTTTGTGATCTCTTCAATTTATCATGGGGACGAAGATAGTTTCTTCCAGGATTGTTTAGTCTATGAGTTCCCCAGTGGTGATTCTATAACGCCGGGAGAGCGTTTGTGCTTGCTAGTGTATTCTTATGTCAAGGTAAACGTACTTTTGCTGACTTCGTTCATTCCTAGGCTTAAGATGGGCAGACGTTTACATGAATTTACCTATGAATATGTTGGGACGACATATTATCTAGCAGCACTAAATATGTTTATATGCAGCAACTATGAGGACAGAATATGCTGATCCTTGTAGAATCATTTATTGTTGATGAACAAAGCTTCGATTGAAGATTTGGCTATACATCCGTATAGTGAGTGATGCTCAACCGGGAATCAGCAGCCATTGTGGAATTCGAATGATTTTGGAATTCTCCTTATTGCAAATCATCAAGCAGAGAACGGGAATGCTTCCTTATTATCAGGTGATGATTGAGAGATCACTATTATAAAGAAAACCCAATACCAGTGGGTTAACATTATCTTCACAGAGATTTGCTGTAATTTACCTAAAGGAATCTTCGCTAGAAAGAGGTCCTGTTTAGGAGTCAAGTTTGAACAGTATTGCTTAATTGACATGCTCGGTCAGTAAGGTCTACTGGCTGTATTTATAAACAATGGAAATCTTGGTGTTTACAGATGTTCCATTGCAAGATTATTCTACATGAATGCTAATTTATGACGGTAGTCCATTGATCAACACTCTGCTGTTTATGTCGACTTATGTTCCTGTAACTGTACCCATTCTGTCAAGTGTGTGCGTCAAATTAAACTATTGAAATGTCTACAGTAGTCTGCATCAGTAACTTCTAGATACGCATGAATGAGTGTTTGAACCTTCAGTCAACTCCACAGAACAGTCTACACATTCGCGTATTGACATTCATTACAACACTCATTGTCAACACTGTATTCTTGTCAGGGCCTCATTGTGTCCCAGGACAAGGTGACATGTATACCTGACACTGTGCTCGGTTGTTTGAGTTGACTATTCAGTCCCAGTACATCTTTACAACGTACACTGATAAAACACAGTATCCAAAAATAACAGCCTTTATTATTACCACAAGAAAGAAAAGGCGTTTATCGATGTGATGAGAAGAACAAGCTTTATCAGAACGGTACTGAGCGCTTCTTTTATAATACAATGAATGCATGGAGGCATATCTAGAGTCATCATTATATAACCACTAGCTATGCACAATGCTATAGTATACCGATGTGGAAGTGAACCTCTGTCTGTGAGGATAATTATTTCCTCGTT
Organism: Oreohelix idahoensis; assembly: GCA_024509875.1. Classification (NCBI taxonomy): domain Eukaryota; kingdom Metazoa; phylum Mollusca; class Gastropoda; order Stylommatophora; family Oreohelicidae; genus Oreohelix; species Oreohelix idahoensis. The sequence goes on along the minus strand of JAMPIV010003110.1, from coordinate 110,121 downwards.
AACTCTTGAAATCGTCCACACACTTCCAGGGATTCCCCCTGTGGTGAAACTTGTTGGGAACCCAGCATTGCACACTAAGTTTGGAAAAGTCTCTTGAGCCAAGGACTTAATTCGTTGACCTGGTTGACAGGGGGAGCTGAGAAGTGGCTCTGTGCAGGACGTGACAATTTCTTGTGAGAGCCCATAACCAGAGCACAGTATTTTAGGTCTGCATAATTGGAGCCCACCCTTGGAATGCGGAGAATGCACAGTATGCCACTCGCTTCTTACTCCTAGCTTGTGACCCTTATGTGACGATCCTTTGAACGCCGGCTAGGCCGGAGAAACTGGAGCTCATGAGTTCAACTCAGCACGTTTCGGAATGGCAGAACAGTCACAGAAAAAACCTTGATCTATAGTTTAGTTAAAACCAAGGAATCTTCAACTTGGTGATGTCTGCAGAAGAGCGAAAAGCTCAGCAGCCCTAGTTAAAACCCTACAATAACAAATAATACAATAAAATACTTAATCAGACTTCACAGTTGGAATTTATTTACTATTTGAACAATTGTAAAAAAAAAAAAGTCAAACAATCTTTGAAGGACCGAGGACTAGAATGGAACCAGGCCAGGAGGAAGACAGCCGATAGGATAGTCTGGCGCTCTCTCTTCCAAACCTCTACACCTCACGGTAGAAGGGGAACGACTAAGTAAGTAAGTTAAAAAAAAAGTCAGTTGTTCTTTCCCCCTGTCTATTGTGTTGAAAGGTTTACTTTCTTGGTGAAATATGAAAGGTGGATAGGAATGGTAAGGAAAACACTGGTACAGGAGAAAAGGTTCAGACCATATTTATTTCTTGTCATTTCTTGACTTGTGTCATAACACCGTCTATTCTTCTCTCCATCTTTGTCTCCATTCCCTTCCTCTCTCTCTCTCCATTCTTTAGTCTCAATAGTTGTCATGTGATACTACGCCATAGTCTGCGCTTGCCAGACATCACGACGCTTACTAATGGTCACTGCGCAAATATCGCAAACTCATCAACACCAGGTTATAACACATGGCCAGAAGATAGACCTTTGTTAAGAGTAAAAAAACGTCTTAAGGTCTAGAAACCTCCATTGCTTTATTGTATCCTATTTGATGGACCTGACGGAAAACGCTCCAGTGTCAAATGTCATTGTATCGGCCAGCACGTGTATGCCTTCTCGGAGTAACCAGTAATTACCACGTAGGGAAGCTTTCTTACGCGAGACGAAGTTCAAGATTGCGTCACACAAGCTCAGAGGTCAGGGAGATAATTTACGTGTGATTACGTCGGAACACCCACCCCTCACAATTCAGTGACATGAACAACGTTGAAAACCCATCGAACGATCTAGAACATGTGAGAAGACATTCATAAAAGCTAGAAGCTTTGACGCTAACGCCACTTATACGCACAACTTGTTGGCCAAGTGCATCTACATGGTGGGGAATTCTACATTACAAGCACTTTGGTATTAACCAAGCGGTGTTGTTTGATTTCACTCTGTTCAGACTTTTAGGTTTCTGAGCGGACAACATTCGCAGTTGCAGAATTCAGTGTCCGGTGCGTGACGGTAACAGACAATCAGTCTTTTGACCGATCAGCAGAACCTAAAGTCAGAAATCTCGTCACCTTCTAAGCGTAAAGAGGCATAGATCAACGCTCGCACGTGTTGTCATATCGCTGCTGGATGACAGCACCTAACAACATGCGCCAGGGCTGACAACGTAGGATTACAGATAAGTCCAAATGCATAAGGATTATTTTCCTCAAGATATCTCAGAGATATTATTCAAATTCCAAACAGAAATTTCACCTAAATACTCACGGAACTATATTTAAAGTGCCTTCCAGGGTATTGCAAAGTGAACATTACATTCAACAACGTTAGGTAACTCATGATAGACATACCAGAGCTAATGATGATTAGTAGGATATACGAAGACTTTTAGTCATTCAGTGTTTATGACCACAATATTATTTTCGTTTACCTTTTCATTTTTCCATGTGTCGTATATGTGGTTTAGGGATTAAATATCTGTACATAAGTTATATCATCTACCAAGTAGTCGAGTGAGTTTCTTACATGTACTGTCTCTTACATCCATATATATGTCATTTCCTCAGTATGAGAGGATGGGGGCTTAATTATAATTATAATATTCAGTAAGAATAATAGGGGAGATTTGTCTCAAGGAAACATAATTTATTCTCCAGTGCCCTTCTCAGACATTATCTCTTTGTGAGAATATTCGCCTTCCTATTCACCCCTCACGTGTATAGGAATCTAACCTTTAACGAGCCACTTAACAGATCCTTTGTATCTTTCTTACATTTCTTCATTTACATCTTTCTTATCCAACTGTGCTGTGACAATTAATGTCCAGTTCGGGATAACGGCGCGATAACTTGTTAATATCTCAAGCAAGAAAGACATAAATATTTAATAAGGAAACAATATATTAATTAATCTCTTTCAAAATTAAAAACAATGAGCTCCGAAAACGAGTCTCGGTCTTCTAAACGTGCTGCCAATACTTAACCATGAAGACATAATCACGCTGCGTTATTTGATTTGTCTCATCGATCAGAGTTGAATACATCCACAATCGATCATCTATCAGAGTTTAATACATCCACAATCGATCATCTATCAGAGTTTAATACACCCACAATCGATCATCTATCAGAGTTTAATACATCCACAATCGATCATCTATCCGAGTTTAATACATCCACAATCGATCATCTATCAGAGTTTAATACATCCACAATCGATCATCTATCAGAGTTTAATACATCCACAATCGATCATCTATCAGAGTTTAATACATCCACAATCGATCATCTATCAGAATTTAATACATCCACAATCGATCATCTATCAGAGTTTAACCCATCCACAATCGATCATCTATCAGAGTTTAATACATCCACAATCGATCATCTATCAGAGTTTAATACATCCACAATCGATCATCTATCAGAGTTTAATACATCCACATCCACATCGATACATCCATCTATCAGAGAGTTTAATACATCCACAATCGATCATCTATCAGAGTTTAATACATCCACAATCGATCATCTATCAGAGTTTAATACAGAGTCATTAATTTAATCCATCCACAATCGATCATCTATCAGAGTTTAATACATCCACAATCGATCATCTATCAGAGTTTAATACATCCACAATCGATCATCTATCAGAATTTAATACATCCACAATCGATCATCTATCAGAGTTTAATACATCCACAATCGATCATCTATCAGAGTTTAATACATCCACAATCGATCATCTATCAGAGTTTAATACATCCACAATCGATCATCTATCAGAGTTTAATACATCCACAATCGATCATCTATCAGAGTTTAATACATCCACAATCGATCATCTATCAGAGTTTAATACATCCACAATCGATCATCTATCAGAGTTTAATACATCCACAATCGATCATCTATCAGAGTTTAATACATCCACAATCGATCATCTATCAGAGTTTAATACATCCACAATCGATCATCTATCAGAGTTTAATACATCCACAATCGATCATCATCGATACATCATCTATCTATCAGAATTTAATACATCCACAATCGATCATCTATCAGAGTTTAATACATCCACATAATACATCCACAATCGATCATCTATCAGAGTTTAATACATCCACAATCGATCATCTATCAGAGTTTAATACATCCACAATCGATCATCTATCAGAGTTTAATACATCCACAATCGATCATCTATCAGAGTTTAATACATCCACAATCGATCATCTATCAGAGTTTAATACATCCACAATCGATCATCTATCAGAGTTTAATACATCCACAATCGATCATCTATCAGAGTTTAATACATCCACAATCGATCATCTATCAGAGTTTAATACATCCACAATCGATCATCTATCAGAGTTTAATACATCCACAATCGATCATCTATCAGAGTTTAATACATCCACAATCGATCATCTATCAGAGTTTAATACATCCAGAATCGATCATCTATCAGAGTTTAATACATCCACAATCGATCATCTATCAGATTTTAATACATCCACAATCGATCATCTATCAGAATTTAATACATCCACAATCGATCATCTATCAGAGTTTAATACATCCACAATCGATCATCTGTCAGAGTTTAATACATCCACAATCGATCATTTATCAGAGTTTAATACATCCACAGTCGATCATCTATCTCGATCATCTATCAGAGTTTAATACATCCACAATCGATCATCTATCAGAGTTTAATACATCCAGAGTCGATCATCTATCAGAGTTTAATACATCCACAATCGATCATCTATCAGAGTTTAATACATCCACAATCGATCATCTATCAGAGTTTAATACATCCACAATCGATCATCTATCAGAGTTTAATACATCCACAATCGATCATCTGTCAGAGTTTAATACATCCACAATCGATCATATATCAGAGTTTAATACATCCAGAGTCGATCATCTATCAGAGTTTAATAGATCCACAATCGATCATCTATCAGAGTTTAATACATCCACAATCGATCATCTATCAGAGTTTAATACATCCACAATCGATCATCTGTCAGAGTTTAATACATCCACAGTCGATCATCTATCAGAGTTTAATACATCCACAATCGATCATCTATCAGAGTTTAATACATCCAGAATCGATCACCTATCAGAGTTTAATACATCCAGAATCGATCATCTATCAGAGTTTAATACATCCACAATCGATCATCTACCAGAGTTTAATACATCCACAATCGATCATCTATCAGAGTTTAATACATCCAGAATCGATCATCTATTAGAGTTTAATACATCCACAATCGATCATCTATCAGAGTTTAATACATCCACAATCGATCATCTATCAGAGTTTAATACATCCACAATCGATCATCTATCAGAGTTTAATACATCCACAATCAATCATATGTCAGAGTTTAATACATCCACAATCGATCATCTATCAGAGTTTAATACATCCACAGTCGATCATCTATCTCGATCATCTATCAGAGTTTAATACATCCACAATCGATCATCTATTAGAGTTCAATACATCCAGAGTCGATCATCTATCAGAGTTTAATACATCCACAATCGATCATCTATCAGAGTTTAATACATCCACAATCGATCATCTATCAGAGTTTAATACATCCACAATCGATCATCTGTCAGAGTTTAATACATCCACAATCGATCATCTATCAGAGTTTAATACATCCAGAGTCGATCATCTATCAGAGTTTAATACATCCACAATCGATCATCTATCAGAGTTTAATACATCCACAATCGATCATCTGTCAGAGTTTAATACATCCACAATCGATCATCTGTCAGATTTTAATACATCCACAGTCGATCATCTATCAGAATTTAATACATCCACAATCGATCATCTATCAGAGTTTAATACATCCACAATCTATCATCTATCAGAGTTTAATACATCCACAATCTATCATCTATCAGAGTTTAATACATCCACAATCGATCATCTATCAGATTTTAATACATCCACAATCGATCATCTATCAGAGTTTAATACATCCACAATCGATCATCTATCAGAGTTTAATACATCTACAGTTGATCATCTATCAGAATTTAATACATCCACAATCGATCATCTATCAGAGTTTAATACATCCACAATCGATCATCTATCAGAGTTTAATACATCCAGAATAGATCATCTATCAGAGTTTAATACATCCACAATCGATAATCTATCATAGTTTAATACATCCACAATAGATCATCTATCAGAGTTTAATACATCCACAATCGATCATCTATCAGAGTTTAATATATCCACAATAGATCATCTATCAGAGTTTAATACATCCACAATAGATCATCTATCAGAGTTTAATACATCCACAATAGATCATCTATCAGAGATTAATACATCCACAATCGATTATCTATCAGAGTTTAATACATCCACAATCGATCATCTATCAGAGTTTAATACATCCACAATCGATCATCTATCAGAGTTTAATACATCCACAATCGATCATCTATCAGAGTTTAATACATCCACAATCGATCATCTATCAGAGTTTAATACATCCACAATCGATCATCTATCAGAGTTTAATACATCCACAATAGATCATCTATCAGAGTTTAATACATCCACAGTCAATCTTCTATCAGAATTTAATACATCCACAATCGATCATCTATCAGAGTTTAATACATCCACAATCGATCATCTATCAGAGTTTAATACATCCACAATCGATCATCTATCAGAGTTTAATACATCCACAATCAATCATCTATCAGAGTTTAATACATCCACAATCAATCATCTATCAGAGTTTAATACATCCAGAATCGATCATCTATCAGAGTTCAATACATCCACAATCGATCATCTATCAGAGTTTAATACATCCACAATCGATCATCTATCAGAGTTTAATACATCCACAATCGATCATCTATCAGAGATTAATACATCCACAATAGATCATCTATCAGAGTTTAATACATCCACAATCGATCATCTATCAGAGTTTAATACATCCACAATCGATCAGCTATCAGAGTTTAATACATCCACAATCGATCATCTGTCAGAGTTTAATACATCCACAGTCGATCATCTATCAGAGTTTAATACATCCACAATCGATCATCTATCAGAGTTTAATACATCCACAATCGATCATCTATCAGAGTTTAATACATCCACAATCGATCATCTATCAGAGTTTAATACATCCACAGTCGATCATCTATCTCGATCATCTATCAGAGTTTAATACATCCACAATCGATCATCTATCAGAGTTTAATACATCCACAATCGATCATCTATCAGAGTTTAATACATCCACAATCGATCATCTATCAGAGTTTAATACATCCACAATCGATCATCTATCAGAATTTAATACATCCACAATCGATCATCTATCAGAATTTAATACATCTACAGTCGATCATCTATCAGAATTTAATACATCTACAGTCGATCATCTATCAGAATTTAATACATCTACAGTCGATCATCTATCAGAATTTAATACATCCACAATCGATCATCTATCAGAGTTTAATACATCCACAATCGATCATCTATCAGAGTTTAATACATCCACAATCGATCATCTATCAGTGGTTAATACATCCACAATCGATCATCTATCAGAGTTTAATACATCCACAATCGATCATCTATCAAAGTTTAATACATCCACAATCGATCATCTATCAGAGTTTAATACATCCACAATCGATCATCTATCAGAGTTTAATACATTCACAATCGATCATCTGTCAGAGTCTAATACATCCACAATCAATCATCTATCAGAGTTTAATACATCCACAATCAATCATCTATCAGAGTTTAATACATCCAGAATCGACCATCTATCAGAGTTTAATACATCCACAATCGATCATCTGTCAGAGTTTAATACATCCACAATCGATCACCTATCAGAGTTTAATACATCCACAATCGATCATCTAACAGAGTTTAATACATCCACAATCGATCATCTATCAGAGTTTAATACATCCACAATCGATCATCTATCAGAGTTTAATACATCCACCATCGATCATCTATCAGAGTTTAATACATCCACAATCGATCACCTATCAGAGTTTAATACATCCACAATCGATCATCTAACAGAATTTAATACATCCACAATCAATCATCTATTAGAGTTTAATACATCCACAATCGATCATCTATCAGAGTTTAATACATCCACAATCGATCATCTATCAGAGTTTAATACATCCACAATCGATCATCTATCAGAGTTTAATACATCCACAATCGATCATCTATCAGAGTTTAATACATCCACAATAGATCATCTATCAGAGTTTAATACATCCACAATCGATCATCTATCAGAGTTTAATACATCCACAATCGATCATCTATAAGAGTTTAATACATCCACAATCGATCATCTATCAGAGTTTAATACATCCACAATAGATCATCTATCACAGTTTAATACATCCACAATCGATCATCTATCAGAGTTTAATACATCCACAATCGATCATATATCAGAGTTTAATACATCCACAATCGATCATCTATCAGAGTTTAATACATCCACAATCGATCATCTATCAGAGTTTAATACATCCACAGTCGATCATCTATCAGAATTTAATACATCCACAATCGATCATCTATCAGAGTTTAATACATCCACAATCGATCATCTGTCAGAGTTTAACACATCCACAATCTATCATCTGTCAGAGTTTAATACATCCACAATCGATCATCTATCAGAGTTTAATACATCCACAATCTATCATCCATCAGATTTTAATATATCCACAATCGATCATCTATCAGAGTTTAATACATCTACAGTCGATCATCTATCAGAATTTAATACATCCACAATCGATCATCTATCAGAGTTTAATACATCCACAATCGATCATCTATCAGAGTTTAATACATCCACAATCTATCATCTATCAGAGTTTAATACATCCACAATCGATCATCTATCAGTGTTTAATACATCCACAATCAATCATCTATCAGAGTTTAATACATCCACAATCGATCATCTATCAGAGTTTAATACATCCACAATCGATCATCTATCAGAGTTTAATACATCCACAATCGATCATCTATCAGAGTTTAATACATCCACAATCGATCATCTATCAGAGTTTAATACATCCACAATCGATCATCTATCAGAGTTTAATACATCCACAATCGAACATCTATCAGAGTTTAATACATCCACAATCGAACATCTATCAGAGTTTAATACATCCAGAATCGATCATCTATCAGAGTTTAATACATCCACAATCGATCATCTATCATAGTTTTATACACCCACAATCGATCATCTATCAGAGTTTTATACATCAACAATCGATCATCTATCAGATGTTAATACATCCACAATCGATCATCTATCAGAGTTTAATACAACCACAATCGATCATCTATCAGAGTTTAATACAACCACAATCGATCATCTATCAGAGTTTAATACATCCACAATAGATCATATATCAGAGTTTAATACATCCACAATCGATCATCTATCAGAGTTTAATACATCCACAATCGATCATCTATCAGTGTTTAATACATCCACAATCGATCATCTATCAGTGTTTAATACATCCACAATCGATCATCTATCAGAGTTTAATACATATACAATAGATCATCTATCAGAGTTTAATACATCCACAATCGATCATCTATCAGGGTTTAATACACCCACAATCGATCATCTACCAGAGTTTAATACATCCACAATCGATCATCTATCAGAGTTTAATACATCCACAATCGATCATCTATCAGAGTTTAATACATCCACAATCGATCATCTATCAGAGTTTAATACATCCACAATCGATCATCTATCAGAGTTTAATATATCCACAATCGATCATCTATCAGAGTTTAATACATCCACAATCGATCATCTATCAGAATTTAATACATCCACAATCGATCATCTATCAGAGTTTAATACATCCACAATCGATCATCTATCAGAGTTTAATACATCCACAATCGATCATCTATCAGAGTTTAATACATCCACAATCGATCATCTATCAGAGTTTAATACATCCACAATCGATCATCTATCAGAGTTTAATACATCCACAATCGATCATCTATCAGAGTTTAATACATCCACAATCGATCATCTATCAGAGTTTAATACATCCACAATCGATTGTGGATGTATTAAACTCTGTAATACATCCACAATCGATCATCTATCAGAGTTTAATACATCCACAATCGATCATCTATCAGAGTTTAATACATCCACAATCGATCATCTATCAGAGTTTAATACATCCACAATCGATCATCTATCAGATTTTAATACATCCACAATCGATCATCTATCAGAGTTTAATACATCCACAATCGATCATCTATCAGAGTTTAATACATCCACAATCGATCGTCTATCAGAGTTTAATACATCCACAATCGATCATCTATCAGAGTTTAATACATCCACAATCGATCATCTATCAGAGTTTAATACATCCACAATGGATCATCTATCAGAGTTTAATACATCCACAATCGATCATCTATCAGAGTTTAATACATCCACAATCGATCATCTATCAGAGTTTAATACATCCACAATCGATCATCTATCAGAGTTTAATACATCCACAATCGATCATCTATCAGAGTTTAATACATCCACAATCGAAACAACACGTTCATTTCGCATAGCTCTTATTGTTGTTGTTATTCATGATCAGATTCGATATCACTGCACTTAGGGCAAACCCACAGGTAATCAGTATCCCTCAGAAAATTTTGAAGGGAATGAATGATTGTACGTGTAGCGCGCTGGTAGCATACAAGTCTGATCCATACTTTCATACGGTCATCTCTGCTAATAGTTCCTGGGGACTGTCTTAAGACATCAAGTACTACAGCTGATATTATCAATTCCGTAATAAACTTTAATCTTCCCAGACCTTCTATGAGGAGAAAGAATGTTGCTCGTTTGATACGACCCAACTGATTTAATTCAGTAAAGTATTTTTTCATAAGTTCTGTTTATGGTTATTTAAAATGACTGAGACATACGGGTGCAGTTCGCTCAAAAAATGATTAAATCAACGATAAATTTGTATATCTACAGAACAAACTTAATAATCAATTATAGTTAACAGTGTAAAATAAATGAGGGTGTTGATATAGGAAAATTTAGTTTTAAGTATTCATCACAGGCGATGGTCTAGCACTAAGTTTCTGAAATGTTTGTTTTAAGAGTTCGCTTGGCAAATTTAAGTGGATAATTAGCTTTCCAGTAAGGTGTCGGTTGGCTTCTGCTGCAGCTAAAGCTGGTTAGTTGCAGGTCGTAGAGTGGTTCTCTCTCGTCACTGATCAAGCCTGGTGGTGGTAACACGTCCCTTGTACTATCGTGGGGGTAATTACGAAGATGGCCCAGCGTCTTCAAGGCCCGTTTGGTGATGGTGTCTAGTTTTGACTGAAGGCCAAATATACCACACACTTGTTCCACAGACTAGTACCATCATCTGATACCACAAATTAGTATCATAAAACGACAGAGAAACAAATATCCCTTCTGACATGAAAATCATGAGTTCCTCCCTTTCATTCCATCTTCCCATCTGCCTCAGAACTTTACCTTATCTGAGCACTAATATGAATCCCCGTGAGTGGACAACATCCATTGCATTTATATAGAACACGTTTACTTATACATACTCACTGGTTGAAAAGGTTAATATACTAATTATGTACATTATTTCTGTCACCATCCACCACTTGCTCCATCTGGAATTTGGGACTACCTCTTCGTTTGGTTCTATATGAGATACCAGCTTGAAGCAGTCACCAGCTCTTGCAGTGGTAGTTCATGAAACCATCATTCTTTATGTTGAACAACATCGTAAGAACTTGGACATCCACTAGCAATTTGCACATGTTAATATTGCAAAATATAGAATGATAAAATGTATACAACTCACCTAAAATATCTATGGGCAAGACAGACTTCTGGCTCAGTGAAATGGTTTCAGCAACTTGGTAAGATGCCTCTTACCCGTGACCTGGTGTATTACTTTACAATAAAATCCCGCATGACTTTTCAGATTCCTAGCATTCCGGGTTATCCTTCTTAGTAAATGTAGAGTTTTCTTACTGTCTTAGTCCAGACGATGCTAAAATACGTTGTCCGGTCCTTTAAATTAGAATCCTGATTCTATTCTTTATCATGGCCTGTCTGACTGTCTTCTTGACGAGTTGATTAAGTAGGCCGTAATTTTAAAATGTTGTAGATTTTAAGCAACACTTGGCCCAAAGTTGTATTTTAACACCTCAAAAGCCAAGCCAATAACAAACAACTTGCGTATTTTGGTAGGGGTATATGCCCCACCAATCTTCTTCAAATTAAAAATAAACTCATGTTTTCTGCATGGCATCTACGAATTCGTATCTGACTTGCAAGATCATATAAGGTTTTGCTTCTACCGTTGATATTCGTAATGCTTACACCCACGACTTCGCAGATCTATCACGGATATTATCTTTAATGGTTTCGTTTTCTTGTGATGATCCATCACAATAAAATCTGGTTTTAGATGATTACATCGCTTTCGTGCTCCAAAAAATCCCATCTGTTTTCTTAAGTGTGTGTCTTTAATCTTTAAGTTTTGTCGGAAAAGCTGTGCGGAAGAATTGAGAAAATAACTTAATGCAATTTGAGGCTGAAACACACTGCATTGCAATACACCAAAGAGGCAACTCCCAGGAGCCAGAGAAGAATAGGACGAGAATTCCAAAGTAAAGGACAGGACAGAGAATTTTGGGATCTTCAAGACTAGAAGAAAACCCGACTTTTAAATACACAGACTGTAAACCTAGGAATCGGAGCACTCGTCATAAGAAGGATTCTAAAATTACTCCAGACCAATTGTACGAGGCACCTAATCTAAATTGATGTGCCCATTCATCTGTGTCAGTAGATTGTAACATACATATATATGTTTACACTTATAGATCCAATAATAAGAATAATTTTATTGTTAATTCAGTTGGGGGTTTGTACGAGCTAAATAAAATAAAATAATACCTCTTCACAAAAGTTGTCGGGCAGATAAAAGTTTACATTGGCAAGACACATTCAGCATTGTTCTTGACTTCTGAAATATCTTGTGAACACTCCCTCAAGGTAGAAGAATCCTTATCCTTCTTTCTGCATCTCTGCCAAGAGTAATCTTTTGCGAAGGTAGACACCTTTGAAAATCCACATTAGATACTCTAGGTTTTGGTCATTGTTAGACCATCCCTGCAGAGCAAGGGGACAACATTTACTGTGTGTTTTTTTTGGCATAGTATATGCAACCTTTAATAAATTATCAGGCAACAAACCTGGGTTGTGTCAATGATTGAGCTTACCTTGTCTAAAACTCAAAGTTCATTATGTATCTTCCAAGACAGAAGATCGGAGTTAATAGCTGAATAAGCAAACAAGCAAACTCATTTTGTTTTGTGTTGCCTTTACTGTCTGGTAGGAAATGTGTTACGCACTCGTAAACAACCTTTCACTCTACGGATCCAGGAGTCTAACTGGGTAAACAATCTGTCACTCTACAAATCCTGGAGTCTAACTGGGTTCAAAGGAAAGTCGGGGATTACAATAATCAATAAAGATGGTCGATTAAGCCCAGAAATGACAAATCTTGAATTTTTAAGCGACAACATTAAATAATGTCCAAGGTGGGACAATGACATGAAAGAGCACAGAATGAATTAACGAATGCCACAGAAAAATGTGACAAATGAGATTATTTCGACACATGGACCAACAATCGAACTCTGAACAAACCGTTCAGTACTGGGAAGTGCAATTTTATTTATTTTATATTTATATTAATTAAACAAAATAATTTAAACTTCATTTAAATTAATTACATTAAAGGTTTCCATATACAAATTTAGTAGCAACAATTTTAAAAAGAGAAAAAAATCATCGCGATTTTTATGTTCAACACAGGAAAAGTGAACATAATGATAGATCAAAACAGTTCAAACAAAAGTAATTAAACTAGATATTTAATCTCTAAGGCGTAGTATCTGTTCTTTCTTGCTGCCTTTTATCACATGGTCCAACGTAGTCTTCAGGTAGGTTTGGCACTGGATACCTGTTATAGAAATGATGAAACTGATTGTTACAGGCTGAATTACCTCACTCCTAGCCCAAGGGAATTAATTGTGAGAAGTCTAGTACAAACAAGCCGGATTTTGGTTGTCCCGCTCGGTTAATTGATTTAAAAATATAAATCTATTGTTTGCTCGTATGTACGAGAATAGAGCGTGTTAATCGCTGCTAACATCTCACGGCGAGTCCCGTGTGAGATGAATTTGTTTAAGATTTTGTGAGGTGAGCGATAGTTGCCCAGCTTGCCCGGGTCAGGTGATTGACTGAGGTGTGCTGGGTAAGGAGATTTTGAGTGTCAGAGAGTCCCCAGCGTGTGTACGGGGAAGTATGTAGTGGCAATGTTTTTTTCGGAGTGTACCTGGGAATATGTTGGTACCAGAATTACTGATGGATATTTATGTGTGAATCCATTAGATTAATATGTGATTTATCTGCAGATATATATATATATAGATAGAGAGTATAGTATTTCAAGAGATGCTCTATAGGCCTTGGAGGTGTTTTTGAGGCCATACATGTATTATTATTACGGATAGAATCCATGGACATATTTTGCATTCTTACACTGCTATGACAGCAGGTGTTTTGAGGCCATACATGTATTATTATTACGGATAGAATCCATGGACATATTTTGCATTCTTACACTGCTATGACAGCAGGTGTTTTTGAGGCCATACATGTATCAGTATTGGAAATTAGTAGCACTGTGATCTTTACAGGCTACAGAAAGGGAGAGCGCTAAGGATTCCATATATATTACTACTGAGTGGATCCAGGAACATATATTGGTAGCGCTGCGGTGTTGGTAGCCTACAGGATGAGATAGCGCTGATAGGATCCATGAATATCTTAAAGTTCTTGACGATACGTCGAGGCCGGGAGGAGTACAGGCCTTTAGTTCGTATGCAGGGTGAACATTGAGAACTTACCTGTGTAATTTGTTAGTTCATATGCAGGGTGAACATTGAGAACTTGCCGGTATTATTTCAGTTATTGTAACTGTATTTTGTCGATGTTATGGTGATCGTATCGTGGCGTGATTAAATTGTCTAAGAAAACGTCACCAGGTTTTCCACGATCCATGACTCCTATGTGTATGTGCTGTTTGGACATTACACACAACATTTATCAATAGGATGTAACACACACTATGGATGTATCAGTGGTAGCCAACAACATTTCAGGCTGGTATCAGTGGTGGCCAGTTCTAGTTGGATCTTATACCCATGACATTTACGTTCAAACTTTCGGGCCTACGACTTCTGCGTCAGATATCCATCAATAACAACAGATTAAGAAGGAACATCGTATTACATTGCCTTGAGCCTATCACTTGGAATTAACAGTTGTTCAACTATTAACAGTTCGTGTTAATCAAACATCGGACATAACAGTAGGTCAAGGGCGCTAATCTTCCTGAGTCAACAGCTACTATACTCTGTGTCGGCGTGGCCTGTAGGCAGAACATCAATGTTTACTCGTGAAGCCTGCTTGAGCTTCAGATAGCAGATTTCATTCATAGTCGCAAGTCTTACGGGTTTGAATGCCCGCGATTTCAGTTACAGACCTGTGTAGCGCTTATATACATGGCAATAATTGACACTGTGTGATCGGAGAGATATTTCCTGCATTGTCATCATCTTTGTGAACATTAACACTGATGCCCATATGCTTTATGTTTGTGAATAGTGTCAAGAAAGAACTATCTCGCATTATCAGTGATGACATTTACCTCCTTTTGCAGCACATAATGACAACAACTAACTCACATTTATTAACCACTGTGTACCTCCTATACAGCAATATGTCAAGTAGATGTTTGCAGTCTTTCTACACGCGTGACGCAAGTGGACAGTTTGCAGTGATCCAGTCCTGTCTTGTTGTGCTGTAATCGAGCACATAGAATACCGTGTCAAGGACAGTTTGCAGTGATCCAGTCCTGTCTTGTTGCGCTGTAATCGAGCACATAGTGTACCGTGTCAAAACAACGAACCTGAGGCGAAAGGCGTCAAGCTCCAGCGGCTCTCAGCAGTTGATTGTTTTCCCCAGCGGACGTATTGATACCTATTGTTTTGTCAAGCGAGAAGGATGATATTTTCAAGATAAGTGATCTTTTGTGAAAACTGTGCCTTTTTTATGTAAATCAATAAGCCTTCCTGATCTTATGTTTATTTGTTCTAATTGAATGGTATATGTTCTATATTCTTTGTTTCATGTTAACTTATGAGGATTACATCCCAGTTTTACCCAGGGCTTCATAAGCGTTCTTTTAGTGTGACGTAACGTATCATTGTTGTTATTGTAGTATTTTTTCTTTGTCCCTTAGTTTTTCAGTTCATTTGTTCGTGAGTGTCTTTCTCTCTTTCCTATCGTTTATTTTTTATACATTTTCGTTTATACATGTTTCTGTTTACTGTCTTGTTAATGATCGCAGTTATCATTCCATGCTTTGGAAAATTTTTTGCTTTTAGTTCAGCCTTAGTGTTCAGTTGACCTCTGCGAACGTTATCGTTTGTCCTTTAGTATCTCGTCTTTGTAATCGTTGTTCTTACTGTTTATATCATATGTTATTTGATTGTGACTTATTGTAGGACTGTAATGCATAGGTGTTTAATGGCTATATGACTTACTATTTTCACATCCTTCATATTAATATACATTTATCGTTCATATTTATATGAACTTAGAAGGGTTCTATGTATTTGAACCGATGGTAACAGTGAGTAACTGATATTTTCGATCACTTGAGAAAATACTTGAGAAGATATATGGTTGATATTTGAATCTGGAAAAGATTCTAGTGACATAGATTGATAATAATTATAGGTGGTGAAAACAGATAGTGGACTTGGTGATTAATTCACTATGGATCTTGATATGGTTTCCGATGCAGACCCTGAATATATGTGGTCTGATTTGCAATACTTATTTGAAGTGGTGATAGTTTTGAGGATTTGAAAGGTCCAGCACTGGAGGAACACGTGATAGATCGATTTTTGGTCCATGCGTCGACAGCCCTAAGAGAGTTTGCTGAAAATAGATTTCAGTCAATCCCTCATTTGAATATGGCTAAGGATTTATCGAAATTGCTAGTTATGGACTTTCGTCTGTTTTTGTACAACCAGATGAATGTTAAACGTGATAGCATATTGAAGAGTATGCGTACATTGTTGCGCGATGGCATTCATGATGACCAGAAAGAGCAGTTGAAGGATAAGGAGCAAATGAAAGTCATTAAACGAAGTGCTAAGCAGCAAAGGAAGAATTTCTTAGAAAATGTTGCTAAAGACAGCGAACTACATACAACAGTGACTAGACTTAAAAGTGAGTTATATAAATCAAACTCAGAACTTGCTGGCACTCAAGCAGCATTGAAGTCTGCATTAAACGAGAACAAAGAGTTGAAAACTCAGAGGAGGAACAAAGATGTCGAAGTTGCTAATCTCAGAAAAGGAATGCAGGAGAAAAATGAGATGTATGACAAATTGAAGATTGACAGCAATGTTCGTGAAGAGACTTATATAAATATGCTTCATGACGTGCTGGATGATAATAATATTCTCAGTTGCCAACTGAAAGAAAAGAAGGAGATACATGAGAAATTGAGAGTTCAGGCAAAGAAATGTGAGAAATTGTGTAATGAAACATTTACTAATCTATTTATGGACAATTCGATGCTCAATCGCAGAATCAGAGAAATGAATAACTTATCTCCGGAGAAAGTTAATGGACTTAGAAATAGCCATGATAGTGAGATAAGAAAGGAGGAGAAGAAGAGAGTGGATGAGTTAACAATGGAGAAAAATAAAGTGGCTAGAATTGAGAAATTACTAGCGGAGGAAAGCAGTAAAGTTGTAGCATGTGACAACTTAATTAAGAAACAAAGTGAAGATATTTCACTTAAAAATGTTCAGATCGGTGAGTTGAGAACACGGGTTGATGGTTTGGTAGATCTGCTTTTAGAAAAAAAAAATGAAAGACGGTTATCAACACGTCGTAAAGGAATCGAGTCAGCAGCAAACACTCGATACCAACACTGAAGTTAAACGTGAGGGACGTAAAACCTTGCGGGGTAAATATAATTTTTCACGTTCCATTGACTCTACAGCTGATAAGAATTATTGTTGGCGTCAGCCAAACAGAGGTAATTCTATGATAACTGTCAGTTCTGTAGATAGAAAGGAAAGAAAAACTCTGATAAATTGCAAGTTAATTTACAGAAGATCAAAAGAGTATCTACTTTCAGGAATTCTGTTAAATTGATAACAAAGGATGAAAAGAGTGGTACTTGTTCCAATAACAAAACCTATTATGATGGTAGTAAACATAAGGATTCTATTATTCCTGTTATTGATCAGGGCGTTAAGCATCCTGCAACAGTAAAGAATGGGAACAATTTTGACAGGAGAAATAATTCAGATTTTAGAAAGTGCCAAGGGAGTCTTTCAAATTGTAATTGTTCATCTCCTAGAAATCTAAACCAGTCTAACAAATCTCAACATGCGAATTCTAAGGATTTTGGAAAACATAATAGAGATAATTACACTAACGATTGTCAGTGGTATGATAATGGTTCTAAAAGACAACAATATCCATCTGGCAGATATTTTGATCAGATGAGACATGATAGGCACAATAATGCTAATTGGGATGTTAGACATAACATCGGTCCCAAACGAAGAGTGTACAATAATCATAATTGCGCTAACTGCGACTCAAAGCAGTATAATATTTCCAATAGAGCAAATAATGCTCTCTATAGAAATGGTAATTGGGACAGATCTCTAAATGATATATCGCATAACCAGATTTACTTTGCTCAACAAAAGCGTAAGGTTAGCAATAACAGAAGTAATAATAAGGGTAATGGTTTTTGTAATAATACTACTTGTTCCCGCTGTTTTGGAATGTAAAACTTTGTTTCAGCATAGAGCGGCATGTACCTGACTTACGATGAGCTACTTCCCAAGCCTTCTGTGTCGTCTCCTAGTGAGGAAGGAAGGTTTTTTGATGGACATAAAGGGGCCGTAGGTTTTCATAACCACGGGTAATGGTAAAGTGTCCTAATTTTCTGTGTTGCATCTTTGAATTCAACCGGTCATTAAAATATATTTTTTATTTGTATTTATTCACAGCTACTTCTTTGAAATAGAAGCAGTGCTCTTGTATCACATTAGATGAGAAGAGTATATGCTGCCTTACGACTGTATGATTGATGAAGTAGCCGATCAGCATGTACATCACAGATTATTCGATCTTGCCATTTCAAGTTTATGTATTTTTCGGCGCTGAAATTTTCTACACCGGGAGAGTTGTATTATATTTAACATTTGTTATTTAGGTTTATAAATAGATCGTATTGTAGAATGTGATGTATGAGATAGTATTGTATTAAACATCGTGTATGTTTATATTTATGCATTGTTACTACACCAGGTTCTTGTTTATATCACTATGGTTTTGATTATACACCAGTTGATTTTCAAATTATTTTCACACTGTTGTAGTTGTGATAAACATTAAGTACATATTATGATTGGAATAAGGAATAGTACTATATACTGGTTTGAAGTGACTTGTCTCTAATTTTTTTTGTTCATTGCGAGTAATGGACTATGCTATTTTTTCACGCTAGTTAGATGACTAGGTGCATTTAGATCATATATGATTGACCTTTATGCTACATTGTGAGCTTAGAGCTACGATAGCTACTACATCAAATATTGATGTGCTCCAGCATTTATATTATAGGATAGTTGGTATGTAAGAAGAGATTGCCAGCCATATACACAAACTCTTTGGCTAGTCAAAATGCAGTAGTAGTCTTCAGAGAGTTCTTAAAAGTATTTTGTTCTCTAGATTTAATTCCTTGCTTATATTTTCACGTCATGAGGAATTAATTAATTGTAACTATTCATCATGGATTTCTTTATAATGTACTTCATATTAAGTTGAGAATAGCATAAATTTATAACTAGGAACATGATAGCCTACATTACTTATAGGTCTAATTAAACTGAATATGGACAGTTAACAGCGATAGCTGATACTGATGACTGATCGATGTGATCCAAAGGTTTAATTAAAGCAGCTATTTAAATACATGATATTCTTTTATGTATTTACAAGTTTGTTAAGCAGATAACTGGTGTTTTGTACCATGAATTATTTTTTTATGAGTTGAATTGTGTTAAATTAGTATGCGCTTATTATGCATCTACTCAAAGATATGATTTTTTTTGTTAGAAATCATACATTTTGTTAACATCGATATCATTTTTGATATATTCATTATGGATTTAAATTACTTAGAAAAAAATATGCAATTTTTCGGTAACATAGGGTTACGAAATTTTTTGTATTGTATTTTTTAGAAAATATTTTTCTGGCATTGTAATATTTTTCTGTACCCAACGCTTCACTATGCGCTAGGGGTGTAACAATGTGTAGTAGTGGTAATACTTTTGGAAAAATATTTTTCTAATATTATGATGTATTTTTTTTTCCCTTTACTTAGCATCTCATGGTGCGTCAGTTTGAATTTACTGATACTAGTCATCCAGATTTAATGATATTGGTGTTGCTATCGATTTCATATCAATATTGTCTATGATAATTCAGTATTGTGTATGGATGAGTTTGATAACTAGGGTAACTTATTTACTATGCTTTACTTAGTTATAGCTTGTTTTTGTGTTTTGTTATACACACACACATTGCTTTTGTGTTTTATACTTTATGATATGATTGTATGTAGTTTTATCATATGTTCTTTGGTAATTATGAAGTATTATTACCATCTTCATCTACATACATATCTTCGCTTGTTTTTTTCTTTGCGAATTATTCTTCATTGTATTCCATTTCTGCTATTGATTTCTCACTAGCAGTTCATTTTGTTTATACTTTCAGGATTCGCCTGCGTATCTTTTGATTTTATTTGGGTACTTTTTCGTCTTACTCTACTTATACTTCTATCTGTTGTATGGTTGGGTAGATTACATGATTAAATATGACGTAGCTATTTTTCATAATTGTATTTATTTTATATGACAATTATTGTTAAACTTGATTATTAGTACCATATCATATTGGTGATGGTTTCCCCTATTTCGATTTTGTTATCTGAGATTGTTGCCTATGCCTCATTTGTTACTATACATTTGATGCATATATTTTTGCTGCGATATTTTTTCTGACTTAACGCATATTGTTTTCTAGTTGGATAATAGAGTTTCATTGACTCCTAAATTTTTGTGATGCACTTTTTGCAAAAAAAAAATGATTTTATCATTTTTTTTCCTTGGGGGGTGGTGTAAGCTGTTGCAGGCTGAATTACCTCACTCCTAGCCCAAGGGAATTAATTGTGAGAAGTCTAGTACAAACAAGCCGGATTTTGGTTGTCCCGCTCGGTTAATTGATTTAAAAATATAAATCTATTGTTTGCTCGTATGTACGAGAATAGAGCGTGTTAATCGCTGCTAACATCTCACGGCGAGTCCCGTGTGAGATGAATTTGTTTAAGATTTTGTGAGGTGAGCGATAGTTGCCCAGCTTGCCCGGGTCAGGTGATTGACTGAGGTGTGCTGGGTAAGGAGATTTTGAGTGTCAGAGAGTCCCCAGCGTGTGTACGGGGAAGTATGTAGTGGCCATGTTTTTTTCGGAGTGTACCTGGGAATATGTTGGTACCAGAATTACTGATGGATATTTATGTGTGAATCCATTAGATTAATATGTGATTTATCTGCAGATATATATATAGATAGAGAGTATAGTATTTCAAGAGATGCTCTATAGGCCATGGAGGTGTTTTTGAGGCCATACATGTATTATTATTACTGATAGAATCCATGGACATATTTTGCATTCTTACACTGCTATGACAGCAGGTGTTTTGAGGCCATACATGTATTATTATTACTGATAGAATCCATGGACATATTTTGCATTCTTACACTGCTATGACAGCAGGTGTTTTGAGGCCATACATGTATTATTATTACGGATAGAATCCATGGACATATTTTGCATTCTTACACTGCTATGACAGCAGGTGTTTTTGAGGCCATACATGTATCAGTATTGGAAATTAGTAGCACTGTGATCTTTACAGGCTACAGAAAGGGAGAGCGCTAAGGATTCCATATATATTACTACTGAGTGGATCCAGGAACATATATTGGTAGCGCTGCGGTGTTGGTAGCCTACAGGATGAGATAGCGCTGATAGGATCCATGAATATCTTAAAGTTCTTGACGATACGTCGAGGCCGGGAGGAGTACAGGCCTTTAGTTCGTATGCAGGGTGAACATTGAGAACTTACCTGTGTAATTTGTTAGTTCATATGCAGGGTGAACATTGAGAACTTGCCGGTATTATTTCAGTTATTGTAACTGTATTTTGTCGATGTTATGGTGATCGTATCGTGGCGTGATTAAATTGTCTAAGAAAACGTCACCAGGTTTTCCACGATCCATGACTCCTATGTGTATGTGCTGTTTGGACATTACACACAACATTTATCAATAGGATGTAACACACACTATGGATGTATCAGTGGTAGCCAACAACATTTCAGGCTGGTATCACTGATGTTGTTTTTTTGGATATTTTCATTATGAGGTATGAACGAGTTAATGTTAACACATTTATCGAGCTTATTACAATGTGAAGCAATGACAGTTAAAGTGTAATATTAATGTGGGTGTTCTAAATTATTTAAATCATAAATTATGTTATGTTAAAGGTTTGTGTTGGCGTCAATGATGTTTCCTAAACATGGTCTTACCTCTCTCCTGTATGTCTAAATAGGTAAGGTGCCGGTTCTGACTTCTCAATGACTGATAGTGGAACGGTGGCAGTAACATCATCACAGGTGTACGTGAGGGCATATACTGGATGTTGCTGAAATATAGTTATTGTTTTGAGAATCATGCACCAATATGATTGCATATACGGGATGTTTCTGAAATATGCAGTTATAGCCATGAGAATCATGCACCAAAAAAGGTGTATACGGGGTGTTTCTGAAATATGCAGTTATAGCCATGAGAATCATGCACCAAAATGAAGGTATTTACGGGATGTTTCTGAAATATGCAGTTATAGCCATGAGAATCATGCACCGAAATGACTGTATATACGGGAGGTTTCTGGACTGTGCAGATATTGCCTTGAGAGTCAGACACCGATATCATTATTCCGGAGATTACCAACTTGTTTCGTTCCGAGTGCCTCCTACCCGGCTTTTAGTAAACCTACCTGTACATTCTTAACTTTTAGTAAACTTTAGAGTACACTCTTTACTTTTAGTAAACCTTCCCGTACTTCCTTAACTTCTAGTAAACCTTCCAGTACTTCCCTAACTTTTATTAAACCTTCCAGTACACTCTTAACTTTTAGTAAACCTTCTCATACTCCTCTAAATTTTAGTAAATATTCCGGTACTCCCTTAAGTTTAGTAAACCTTTCTGTACTTCCTTAACATTTAACAAACATTCCCGTACTTCCTTAACTTTTAGTAAACCTTCATTACTCCTTTAAACGTGACGTTAATCCTCCAGTATTCGTTTAGCTTTTAGTAAACTTTCCCATACCTTCTTAACTTTTAATAAACCTTCCATTACTTCTTTAACTTTTAGTAAACCTTCCATTACTTCTTTAACTTTTAGTAAACCTTCAGTTTCTCCTTAACTTTTACTAACCTTCCTGTACTTTCTTAACTTTTAGTAAACCATCTTGGACTTCCTTAACTTTCTGTAAACCTTCCCGTACTCCCTTAACTTTTTGTAAACTCACCGTACATTTACTAAACCTTCCAGTACCTCCTCAACTTTTAGTAAACTTTCCAGTACTTCCTTAACTTTTAGTAAACTTTCCCATACTTCCTAACTTTTAGTAAACAGGCCCATACTCTATTAACTTTTAGTAAACCTTCCTGCACTTCCTGACTTTTGGTAAACCATCCCGCACTTCCTGACTTTTAGTAAACCTTTCCGTACTCCCTTAACTTTTAATAAACTTTCCCATACTCCCTAACTTTTAGGAAACCTTCCCGAACTTCCTTTACTATCAGTAAACCTATCAGTGCTTCTTATATATAGTCGATTCAGTCATTTTGAGTGAATTGCACCCGCATGTCTCAGTCATTTTAAATACCTATAACAGAGCTAATTAAATAATATTTGACTGATTTAAATCAGCTGGGGGCTCATCAAAACGAGCAAAACTTTTACTCCCTATAGACGGCCAGGGAAGACAGAAAGTTTACACGGCCTGACTTAGATCAGCTGTAGTACTTAATGTCCTACGAGGGTCCCTAGAACTGAAGCACTGTGCTTCAATTCACATTTCTGCCAAGATGTAATCTTGAGCAAAAGTTAGACAACTTGAAGACCCTCAGTAGATACTATGAAGCTTGGCCACTGTTGGACCGTCACTACAGAGCAAGAGGAGTAATTCCCGTGACATTAGTGACGCCCTTGATTTTATATTTTGTCAACCAACAATCTTATTCTTGGTACACTTTTTGAGACATCCTCACAT
The DNA here is from genome assembly GCA_024509875.1 of Oreohelix idahoensis. NCBI lineage: Eukaryota > Metazoa > Mollusca > Gastropoda > Stylommatophora > Oreohelicidae > Oreohelix > Oreohelix idahoensis. Next base: position 85,804 of record JAMPIV010003110.1, on the reverse strand, counting down.
AATGTTCAGCGCTTACTGTATTTTTGTTTGCTTTTAATTTGATTGAGAACCTGACTCGTCGTTCTTTCTTTAATCTACACATTTCTTTCATAAACTTTTTTACTTATGGAATGTTTGAGTAGGATAATGTAATAGTTTACCCCAAAAACATGTAACGCTCCCCTAGAAAAGCTTCACGTGTGCGTACTCCAGGAAGTGTGCGTACTCCAGGTTGAAAACCTCTACGCTACCATTATGTCTATAATTATTTTTCACGATATAAATCCTCAAGAATATCATTGCCCGCACTTTTTCATCATAATAATCTTGATCATTACCGTCATTTCTGTTGACCATATTCACCATTAACAGGACAATGACATTTTCAGCATAATTGTCTTTATCTGTGAAATTCAGCCACATCTCAGGCCTTCAATAAACTCATAACAAGCTATCGTGTTTTTAAACCATCTTTTTCAAACACTTTTAGTGTCGTCTTTAACTTCCTTTACATGTTTTCATTGTTCTTCTTCACATGTTTTCACTGTTCTTCTTCACATGTTTTCACTGTTCTTCCTCACATGTTTTCACTGTTCTTCCTCACATGTTTTCATTGTTCTTCCTCACGTGTTTTCATTGTTCTTCCTCACATGTTTTCATTGTTCTTCTTCACATGTTTTCATTGTTCTTCCTCACATGTTTTCATTGTTCTTAATCACATGTTTTCATTGTTCTTCCTCACGTGTTTTTATTGTTCTTCCTCAGAAGACTTCATTGTTCTTTCTCACATGTTTTCATTGTCCTTCCTCACGTGTTTTTATTGTTCTTCCACGCATGTTTTCAATGTTCTTCCTCACGTGTTTTCATTGTTCTTCCTCACATGTTTTCATTGTTCTTTCTCACATGTTTTCATTGTTCTTTTTTATTGTTTATTGTTCACACGCATGTTTTCATTGTTCTTCTTCTCACGTGTTTTTTTCATTGTTCTTCCTCAGAAGTTTTCATTTCATTGTTCTTTCTCACATGTTTTCAATTTTCTTCCTCATTTGTTCTTCCTCATTATGTTTTTCATTGTTCTTTCTCACATGTTTTCCTTCCTCACGTGTTTTTATTGTTCTTCCACGTTTTCATTGTTCATGTTTTTTGTTCAATGTTCTTCTTCTTTTTCATTGTTCTCACGTGTTTTCATTGTTCTTAATCACCTTCCCTCACATTGTTTCCTCACTTCATTGTTCTTTCTCACATGTTTTCATTGTCCTTCCTCACGTGTTTTTATTGTTCTTCCACGCATGTTTTCAATGTTTTTCCTCACGTCTTTTCATTGTTCTTCCTCACATGTTTTCATTGTTCTTTCTCACATGTTTTCATTGTCCTTCCTCACGTATTTTTATTGTTCTTCCACGCATGTTTTCAATTTTCTTCCTCACGTGTTTTCATTGTTCTTCCTCACATGTTTTCATTGTTCTTTCTCACATGTTTTCATTGTCCTTCCTCACGTGTTTTTATTGTTCTTCCACGCATGTTTTCAATTTTCTTCCTCACGTGTTTTCATTGTTCTTCCTCACATGTTTTCATTGTTCTTTCTCACATGTTTTCATTGTTCTTCCTCACATGTTTTCATTGTTCTTCCTCACATGTTTTCATTGTTCTTCCTCACATGTTTTCATTGTTCTTCCTCACATGTTTTCATTGTTCTTCCTCACATGTTTTCATTGTTCTTCCTTGCATGTTTTCATTGTCCTTCCTCACATGTTTTCATTGTTCTTCTTCACATGTTTTCATTGTTCTTCCTCACATGTTTTCATTGTTCTTCCTCACATGTTTTCATTGTTCTTCCTCACATGTTTTCATTGTCCTTCCTCACATGTTTTCATTGTTCTTCCTCACATGTTTTCATTGTTCTTCCTCACATGTTTTCATTGTCTTCCTTGCATGTTTTTATTGTCCCTCCTCACATGTTTTCATTGTCCTTCCTCACATGTTTTCATTGTTCTTCTTCACATGTTTTCATTGTTCTTCCTCATATGTTTTCATTTTTCTTCTTCACATGTTTTCATTGTTCTTCTTGACATGTTTTCATTGTTCTTCCTTGCATGTTTTCATTGTCCTTCCTCACATGTTTTCATTGTTCTTGTTCACATGTTTTCATTGTTCTTCCTTGCATGTTTTCATTGTCCTTCCTCACATGTTTTCATTGTTCTTCTTCACATGTTTTCATTGTTCTTCCTTGCATGTTTTCATTGTCCTTCCTTGCATGTTTTCATTGTTCTTCCTCAAATGTTTTCATTGTCCTTCCTCACATGTTTTCATTGTCCTTCCTCACATGTTTTCATTGTTCTTCTTCACATGTTTTCATTGTTCTTCCTCACATGTTTTCATTGTTCTTCTTCACATTTTTCTCTATATCGTTCTTCTTCTTTAACAGAGCTAAGAAATGGGTATTTTATAATGAGAAATAAAGAACTGTTTATGATGATGACACGTTGTGATGGCTTGTCTACATCTAGTAACAGTACAGACGTGTGACGACAGAATGACAACTGTCAACAATAAATGAAAATAAAGGATAAGTGCTAAGAAAAAAACAACCTGACGGCATACAGTAAGTCTAATACATAGAAGACCTGTGTACGACTTTACCTCTAAGGCTCAACATTAAAATTATTAGATGCAAGCATAAAACAATAAATATCAGTGGTGGTTGTATTGGCTCTGGATGATGATGAAGACATTAATATTAGCAAACATTACATGGGTTACATTATGTTTTCTGTTAATTTTAAAGCCATGGAAGGAAACAGATAAAATGAACAGATCATTTGTGATCACGTTACCCCGTTGACAATGCGTTTACAAATTGGCCAGTTCCCTGACAAAACGCCATATCTGACTATCTCGAACTCAGCTGTACAATTTTCATCACTGTGAAGGTCATCACGTGTCAGGTTGGAAAGTTCTTCAACATTAAAAGTTTCAGGTCTACGTGGAGGAAAAAAAGAAAGTTAGTATCAAATGCTTGATGTTAATAATTTCTCTGTGTAACCTTGATGGTCATTCAGTGTTATAAAGAAAAGTTAGTATCAAATGCTTGATGTTAATAATTTCTCTGTGTAACCTTGATGGTCATTCAGTGTTATAAAGAAAGTTAGTATCAAATGCTTGATGTTAATAATTTCTCTGTGTAACCTTGAAGATCATTCAGTGTTATAAAGAAAGAATCCTGACATACGAAAGTGAGTCATGGACAACTAGTAAACAGGTAATAAAAGCACTTGAGACCACATAGATGTGGTTTTTATGAAAGAATGTGACAAGTTTCACCGAAAGCTATAAAAAGAGTAATCAGGATGCCCAGAACGAGACCAACGAGCAAGGAAAGCGTATTTATTTGATATTGGAAGGGAGCGATCTACTTTATTTGGGCATGTTTTGAGAAGAAAAAAGCTGGAAATATATCGTGACAGCAGCAAAGATTGAAGATAAAAGCTGGAAATATATCGTGACAACAGCAAAGATTGAAGATAAAAGCTGGAAATATATCGTGACAACAGCAAAGATTGAAGATAAAAGCTGGAAATATATCGTGACAACAGCAAAGATTGAAGAAAAATAGAAATAGAGGATGAAATGAGAGAAGATAAAGGACAGTTTGATATCATGACAAGGAAAGAAAACAAGAACGTAAATGATCAATAGTACAGGAGACAAGAAGTTGTAGAGAGATCTGATTGTCTATTTCAACAAGCATAGTACTTGGAGAAGTTGAATGGTGAATGAGGAAGTACATAGCTGTTTAGATCGTCAGATCTTAACAAATACGATATCTATTAACATACCAAAATAAAATGTGCACTTCACTTTATCAATTAATTTTTTTTCTTCTTAACTTCTTCTTTCTTCCTCTTATTCATCTTATTTGTCGCCCTCATGTTCTCCTTCTAATTATTTTTCCGTCTTCAGTTCTCAATTCTTTTTTCTTCTTACTCGTTAATGCACCTGAATCTTCTCTTTCTTCTGCTTCTTGTTATTTCTATTTTGTTCTCGTTTTTATTATTTGTTTTTTACATTCTACTTCCTCATACTCTTCTTCTTTTCTTGTTTCTTCTTGAGCAGTTGTGAGGCGGTGTCTCAAACTACATTAACCAGAACAATTGTTCTGTCGGGCTCTCAGTCCTTACTTCGGCAGTTCGAACTACATTAACCATAACAGTTGTTCTCTTGGTCTCTTAGTCTACACTTGGGAGGTTCCAACTAAATTAACCAGGGCAGTTAATCTGTTGGACTCTCAGTCCATACTTCGCCCTGAGGGTCTTTTATATTTGGACATGCGCCCTAATATAACCGACTAGGTTGAACGGGACGCGCCTCGCCAAAACGAGGCAAAACTTTATTAAAAAAAAAAAAAAAAACATTAACCAAGACAGTTCTGTCGGACTCACAGTTCATACTTCGGAAGTTGCAACTGCATTACCCCAGGATAGTTCTGTCGGATTCGTTTCCATACTTCGGAAGTTCCAACAATTTATTCAACTTGAGAGGATGAAGCTGCCGATCGCACCAAGTGGGCGATGCTATCTACACGCCACCTCAGATTGAGTGAAAAGAAACTCACACAACAAGCAGCAGAGAGGAGAAAACGTGGAAACGAACACCAGGAAAATAAATCCCATATGATTCGTAAAACGCGTCTATAAAACCACATCTCTTAGTCTCGTGGGATTTGTTTTCTTGTTTATTAATTGTCCCCACCTAGGTCGGTCCCAAGAACGGCTGAAAAAAGGAGAAGGGCGGCCTGCATAGAGGCCATAAGGAGGCATCCCCTCCATCATACAAAGGCACAACAGGCCAATCACCTGTTTGTCTTAAAAACCAGATTACGCGAAATATAAGAGAGAAAACCGGACTTATTTCTAAAAGCGACAAACTGGAACGGACTTCAGACTACGACTTACGGAACATGGAACACAAGAAGTATAAATGGGAAGGAAGAGAAGCTGGTGGAAGAGATGAAGAAAACCAAATTAGAAATCCAGGCTTTAACAGAAACAAAGAAAAAAGGACAAGGAATTATGGATCTCGATGGTGACACGCTGTTCTACAGTGGTGTTCCATCTGAAAGAGCTAAAGGGGGCGTGGGTTGCATTGTGGCCAAAAACCAAAGGAATAGTATCAAGGGATTTAACTTTGTTTCGGAACGCATTATGGTTTTAAAAACTGAAAGAAGGAGAAACCATAGTCAACCTTGTCATTGTGTATGGGCCAAATGAAGATGAGCAAGCAGAGGTCAAGGAGGAAATTTGCGGGTCACACTAATGACTCGTCATCGAAGCATCATGTTTTGGTGATGCTTAAATGGCAGGGAAGATAGTGTGATTCGCTTGCATAGCTAGGCGGGGTTATCGCACGGAAGGTCCTGGGTTCGAGTCCTGAGTAAACCACTTACGTCTGTTGTTTTTCTGTTGTCTAGTTTTCTACTACTTTATTTCTTACGAGTGCCTGAAAACATACCTTTTTGTTTGTCTAATAGGAATTCAAAGGACAGTGGACGACTGCATAGATGAAATTATCAAGCTCGGAGATTTCAATGCCAGAGATGGAAATGATCATGCTAGATGGGGTGGAGTTATCGGAAGATATGGAGAAGATACTCTTAATGACAATGGAAAGCGACTCCTTAGATTCTGCAGTGAACAGAATCTGGTCATTACAAACACAAAGTTCCCCCATAAGCGCATAGATGCATACACTAGATGTGAACCAACAAAGAATGAGAAGTCAGTGATCGACTATGTCATTGTTAGGAGGAACTCATTCAAATATGTCCAGGATGTTAGAATTGTTAACAATAGAAAAAAAAAACGATATGAATGTAGAAAATATGCAGAGGCCTCAAATCTTCATGTACGACTTACGATCTATTGTTCTGGTCACGCAGACGTTAACGGTAGTGCAAAAGCTAACTGACTAACTTCGAGAGCAACTATTGTGGGGAAATTGAATATAGAAAGGAGAGATAATAAAGGCTAAAAATGATCGTTTGTTAAAGAACGACATTACATGAATGAAGACGAATTGAGCGGTTGGAATTTGGCATCATGTGTACGACTAGCAGGGATGGACGTATTAGAGGATGTGTCAGGGTGACTCCAATAAGCACTCTACAGGAACAATCAGCATTCATACTCTTCGACAGTTCCTGAAGGAGACTAAGTACCAATGAGTTTGCCTGGAGTGGAATTACCAAGATTCTGAGCTACAATAACCACATATACTTCTCTAAATGGTTTTACTTCATGCAATTATGATCTAGACTTCTTGTTTATCCGTATATGACCAATTTGATTGCCTGTCATGTAGTTTTGCTATATTTATGTTGCATTGAGTAGTCTTTTGCACATGCTTCACTACGTAGCAAGGTGATATGAAGCATATGCATTCATGAATGTCTATTCAATCTGTTCAATTTTCCATGTTTACTGATACTCTCTTTAAAGCCTCTGTTTTGTGTTCATGTATATATATATATATATATATATATATATATATATATATATATATATATATATATATATATATATATATATATATATATATATATATATATATATATATATATATATACAGTAGAACTCCATTTATCCGAACCCCTTGGGACCGAGCATCGTTCGGATAATCAAATGTTCGGATAATTGGATTACATAATGTATCGAGTACATGTACACATACGCTCGTATTTCTAAAAATAATTAACCATCACAAGGGAAATACACATTAAAACATATTTACTTGTACTGTAATAATAATACCCACACTGAATTAGATCACCGTATCACCAAAATCTTTTATTACACAGCAGTGCATGTACTACTTGTATTAATTATGTTTTTTTAAGAAAGAGAAATGTTTTCAAAATAACATTACAAACGATTCAAAACCATGCGCAACTTACGTATACATGTACTTGCACAGATGTAGCCCACTATTTAAAATAATGAGGAATCCTCTTTTGCACCAAACTGGATAGTCTCCTTTTGGCTGCTAAGTCCCGCATTCTCTTCAACAGCAGAAGCTGTGTAGGACAGCTGTCATCTTCTTGCTCGTACCAAGCCATCGCTGTTTCTAGTGCTATAACGGCCTCTTCAGGACTTGGTCGACGTTTTGGGTTTTCTTCATAATCTACAAGTACATCATGTACTTCTGAGGAGTCTTCATCATCGGTCACTACATGTATTTGGTTTTCTTCTTGCACAAAAGACAAAATTTCTTCGTCATTCAAAAACTGAAAACCAGAATCATTATCATCTTCTAGCCACGTGTGTGCATCATCTTTGTCACAGTCCGAAAATCCGGGCATTGCTTGAAACAGTTCCACAACTTCATTTATACAATCATCATTTGTGTCCACTGCAGTAGTTTCATTTCCTTCTTTTTTCCCAAGCAATCTATTCCAAGCCTTGTTGAGATTATCTTGTGACAGGGTGGTCCAAGCATCAGCTAACATATAGCAGCAGTCTTTGAGATTAAGCTTCTTGGAAAACGCCACCACACTTTCTTCATCTTCAGCCAACAATAAACGACGCAGGACTTCCTTCTTGTACATCTTTTTAAGTTTTGCTATAACACCCTGATCCATTGGTTGAATCAGTGCTGTTACATTAGGAGGCAGAAAAATTACTTTAAAATTTGCATCAACTGCATTCAATGTATCCGTCTCTGGATGAGATGGTGCATTGTCCAGTAGAAGAATTAGTTTTCTAGTTTTCTTTTCTTGTTCTCTCAACCTCTTCACATTTGGGATGAACTGATTTGTATACCAATCAAGAAATATTTCACTATTCATCCAAGCACTCTTCTGTGCTTTGTAGCACAATGGGAGACATGTCACATTCTTTAAACAACGTGGTTTTTTTACTTTGCCGATCGTTAGCACCGGTAAATGATGACTTCCACTGGCATTCGCGGCTACCAAAATTGTTACTCTCTATTTGCACTTTTTAAACACAGGGGCAACTGCTTTGCGCTGAGATGCAAGTGATTTTTGAGGCATTGATTTCCAGTATAAGCCAGTCTCATCGGCATTATACACATCATCGAGTGAATAACTTTCTTCTTCCAAAAAAGCCAAGAGTGTTTCTTTAAAATTTTCAGCGGCAGTTGCATCGCTAGATAAAGATTCCCCTTGAATCTCCAATCCTCGTATGCCATGACGAGATTTAAAGTTTCTTAACCATTCCTGGCTAGCCTTAAAGTCAGGAGGACCGTCAAGTTGATTGTTGAACTGAAGTGCCTTTTCACACAATAGAGAGCCAGAGATAGGTTCCCCTTTGCTTCTTCTTTGCACAAACCATATATACAAAGCCTCTTCCAATTTCAAATCTTTCGCATTTCTCATGGTTTTACGTTTCTTCGACCCATTTTCACTATACAATTTCGATGCAAAACTCATAATTTTATCCTTGTTACTTTTGATGTCAGAGACGGTAGCTTTCACAACATGGAAAATCCTAGCAAATGAAGATACAGTTTCACCTTTTCGTCGTGTTTGATAACTGTGAAATTTTTAGTGTAAAATGTTCGTCTTTTCTCCTCATTTCGACTTTGTTTCGTTTAGACCCACAATGTTTTTTTTTTTAGTTTCTCATTTTGTAGTTTCTCATTTTGTCGTTTCTCATTTTGTAGTTTCTTATTTGTTTGGTTTCTCATTTTGTAGTTTCTCATGTTTTCGTTTCTTATTTATTTAGTTTCTCATTTTTTCGTTTCTTATTTTTATTTTAGTTTATCATTGTTTAGTTTCTCATTTTATAGTTTCTCATTTTAAAGTTATTCATTTTGTATTTTCTCAAGTTGCTGCCACCAGCTCTGTTATTCCTTGGTTGTTTAATGTACCAAGACTGTTTGTACCAAATCTGAAGATGTGTCTAGAAGAAAAACGGCGAGACAGTTGGACAGACTTCTTATCGGCTCCTCGCCACAGAATATTTATCTGTCGCTGATGGATGAGGTGAATTATTTTCTTATTGCTTTGTTTATTATTCTTGAAAATTTTCTGGCTTAAAGTGTGAACGGGATTCTGGCAGCGGATCCCATACCCAACCTTTCTTAGTCGTCTTGTGCGCCGTACTTGACACCTTACAGTGTTATTATTTTTTGCGCTCCTTTCGGGTCCCAGTAACACAATATCGGTTGTCTCTCCTTACCATAAGTTACAATTGACAAACAAAAGGTGCCACATAGTAATAAATAAATACAAACCTGTAGCGACTCGGGTTGGTCAAGTTATATCGAGTTACGGTAATAACATTATTGCTGTCCACAGTGATCACGTCTATCTCGAAGACGTTGATTTTTCCGTTGACTGATTCCTCTGTATACACAACACGGGCCTGTAACCAACGGATAATAATATCAGTGTTTATTTTTCTAGTACAATAATTGCCTGTAGTCAGACGGACAGTCAGAAAGACAGGTATACAGATAGACAAACTCATGGGTAGAAGACCGACACACAGATACACTGATAGGCAGATAGACAAAAGACACTCAGATAGACTGATGGACATACAGACAGACAGGCACACTGACAGGTAGAAAGATAGATAGATAGATAGATAGATAGATAGATAGATAGATAGATAGATAGATAGATAGATAGATAGATAGATAGATAGATAGATAGATAGATAGATAGATAGATAGATAGATAGACTGATAGATAGATAGATAGATAGATAGATAGATAGATAGACAGAAAGACATATGTCGATAGATAGACAGATATATAGATATAAAGATAGATAGATAAATAGATAGATAGACAGATAGATAGATAGATAGATAGATAGATAGATAGATAGATAGATAGATAGATAGATAGATAGATAGATAGATAGATAGATAGATAGATAGATAGATAGATAGATAGATAGATAGATAGATAGATAGATAGATAGATAGATAGATAGACAGACAGATAGATAGATAGATAGATATTCACTTGCCGGATGAAATGCGGGTATATCTAGAGGTATCACCCTAGCTTGGATGTAGTCATAATTTCCTTTTGTCCTGATCTGATCACTGTTGATCGATTGAAATGTTCGGCAGTGCAACAGTTTCTCTGATTTTTGAAGCTCGGCAGTGCTACTTGCAGATTTTTACTCAATTTCAATACTAAAGTCTAAAAACTTGCAGTATTTATGCACTTCTATATCATCAAACCCTAAAACATTGGTTCAGTCTTCAGCATTTTCAGCATTATCAATGAAGCAGCAGTTTATATTTACCGTGTGGATTTTAAAATCTATTTATATCTTTACAATTAGTAATATGTGTTTTCAAAGACTCAGTACATACGTAATTAAGTTTTTAATTAATGATAATTATGTGTGATTGATTGCTTCATCATATCACCATATTTTCAAATTTGCTTATAACCCTTGTGTATAAACGTAGATGTCCGTTCAGTGCCTAGACTTTAACACGGAATTAGCTAATTGATCATGTGTGCTGTCACATAGAATTGTCTACTCATAGGTGTTATATTTTCATACCTGAAGTGGTGGCTCTAATAATATTGACTACGCATCTTTTACTTAATAGGATATTAGACGGAAGATAGACGCCAGAGCTTAAGCCTTACTCTCCTGAACTCTTCAGAAATATTCACCAACCTAAGTACATTAATTACTATTCTTTAACCTATTTATTCAACTTGAGAGGATGAAGCTGCCGATCGCACCAAGTGGGCGATGCTATCTACACGCCACCTCAGATTGAGTGAAAAGAAACTCACACAACAAGCAGCAGAGAGGAGAAAACGTGGAAAGGAACACCAGGAAAATAAATAGCTGAGGGCTGTCACCTGAGGGGCGCATACCCATAGTCAGTTATGACTGAAGGGGCTATTATTATTATCTTATTTATTCACTTCTGTAGACCACACGATAGCAATAAGCCTCCAACATGATCCCACTTCTTTCAGTTCATGCAATTACTCTTTAAGACGCCCATATGATTCGTAAAACGCGTCTATAAAACCACATCTCTTAGTCTCGTGGGATTTGTTTTCTTGTTTATTAATTGTCCCCACCTAGGTCGGTCCCAAGAACGGCTGAAAAAAGGAGAAGGGCGGCCTGCATAGAGGCCATAAGGAGGCATCCCCTCCATCATACAAAGGCACAACAGGCCAATCACCTGTTTGTCTTAAAAACCAGATTACGCGAAATATAAGAGAGAAAACCGGACTTATTTCTAAAAGCGACAAACTGGAACGGACTTCAGACTACGACTTACGGAACATGGAACACAAGAAGTATAAATGGGAAGGAAGAGAAGCTGGTGGAAGAGATGAAGAAAACCAAATTAGAAATCCAGGCTTTAACAGAAACAAAGAAAAAAGGACAAGGAATTATGGATCTCGATGGTGACACGCTGTTCTACAGTGGTGTCCCATCTGAAAGAGCTAAAGGGGGCGTGGGTTGCATTGTGGCCAAAAACCAAAGGAATAATATCAAGGGATTTAACTTTGTTTCGGAACGCATTATGGTTTTAAAAACTGAAAGAAGGAGAAACCATAGTCAACCTTGTCATTGTGTATGGGCCAAATGAAGATGAGCAAGCAGAGGTCAAGGAGGAAATTTGCGGGTCACACTAATGACTCGTCATCGAAGCATCATGTTTTGGTGATGCTTAAATGGCAGGGAAGATAGTGTGATTCGCTTGCATAGCTAGGCGGGGTTGTCGCACGGAAGGTCCTGGGTTCGAGTCCTGAGTAAACCACTTACGTCTGTTGTTTTTCTGTTGTCTAGTTTTCTACTACTTTATTTCTTACGAGTGCCTGAAAACATACCTTTTTGTTTGTCTAATAGGAATTCAAAGGACAGTGGACGACTGCATAGATGAAATTATCAAGCTCGGAGATTTCAATGCCAGAGATGGAAATGATCATGCTAGATGGGGTGGAGTTATCGGAAGATATGGAGAAGATACTCTTAATGACAATGGAAAGCGACTCCTTAGATTCTGCAGTGAACAGAATCTGGTCATTACAAACACAAAGTTCCCCCATAAGCGCATAGATGCATACACTAGATGTGAACCAACAAAGAATGAGAAGTCAGTGATCGACTATGTCATTGTTAGGAGGAACTCATTCAAATATGTCCAGGATGTTAGAATTGTTAACAATAGAAAAAAAAAACAACTGAAAGAGTTACTCGGCCAAGGAACTGCTTAACATCACGCAAGAAGCTAAGTAAACGAACAGGTGAAACGAGCATTAAGACCTACAAGCTGAGAGAGCCAGAAATGGAGATCAGATACCAGGGGCTTATTGCTACAGCAGTGAGAAACACAGAACAACAACCTGATGATTTGGAAATCCTGGCTGAAATTCAAGGACATCATAAAGACAGCTGCAGCAGAAGCATGTGGTGAATTTCGACTCGGGAACAAGAGAAAGAGGACACCTTGGTGGACAGATGAGGTTAAAGAGAAAATCATCATCATCTCAACCCGTAACCAGTCATGGGTCGTGGGGGTGCCATGGTGGAAGCATCAGCAGACAGGGTCCTCCACTGCTCTCTATCCTCAGCAATGCGTACAAGTGTGGAAAAACCGTGTCCTGCCCATTCTTTGATGTTATCAGCCCAAGGATTTTCTTTGCCTTCCTCTTCTCTGTTTACCTTCGACTGTTCCCTGGAGGATCGTTTTCGAAAGGGAGTCATGACGAGTTACATGCCCAAACCAGGCAAGCTTTCGACGTTTCACTACTGACAAAAGTGGTTCTTGGTTGCCTGCTTAGGTCTTTATCTTCTCTCTAACATAGACATTTGTTTTGTGCTCTTTATAGCAAATGCGCATAAATTCTTCTATAACATTTATGATCGAAAGCCTGTATCCTTCGCTCCGTATCTGCAGTGAGTGTCCAGCCCTCACACCCATACAAGAGAATAGATAATACAAGTGATTTGTATAATTTTATCTTCACAGGAAAACTGATGTTACTTTTCCAGATCACATTCAGCCTTGTCATGGCAGATTAGGCCATCTCAAGTCTTGTCTTGATTTCTTTACTTGATCTTCCATCACTACATATAGTGGACCCGAGATATTTGAAGGTGTTAACTTCAAATAAGAGAGAAGAAAAAGGCATGGAAACAATACTTAGGAGCTAAAAACACAGCTGGAAAAACACAGAATATGTAATACTTAGAACAGAAGCAAAGAACACGGTGCTAGCAGCAAAACAGAAGTCATGGGAAGAATTTTGAGAAAAGCTAGAAAGTGATGCGCAAGAAAACCAGAAATTGTTATATAAGACAATTAATAATACGAGGAAGGAAAAACAGTGCCCTCTGTCGTAGATTTTTAGATAGGAGAATTAAGACTTGGGTTGGTCCCTTCTGAATAGGTTAGAATAGGTGATAGACACAGTGAGAATATATATTAGAACGAGCTGACCAACGCACTGATTTAGTTCAAGAGAGATTTTAATTATCATCTAAAAAATCTTCTCACAACACCTAAAAAATACATCAAGGAAAAAATATACAAATAGTCATAAAATTCAAGAAAATGCTACAAGGATGATAGCCCCGTTATGATCTTAACTCTAGGTTTAGCCCACAGCCCCGTTAGGATAACAGATGATGGCCCAAAGAGTTATAGATGCATATGGTTAGGGTCTAATATTTGTCCCCTTTCTTGAAGGTAAGAACTAACTTATGACAGCAGTATCTATTCTAAAGGAACAATTAAATTAAGCAGCAAGTCTTTCATAAGGAAAAATTACAAAGTGAGTGCATTAAACAACGAACATCCTTCCGTCACTTTCACTCGGTTCTTTCATCAGGGTACCCTGGCTTTCATGCTTACCTAAAAAACTTGATGTTGATCACCGTCTGGCGCAACCTTAGGACACTTCTCTACAGTGAATCTGGATTCTTTGGATAAAGCGAATCCCAGCTCTGCAAATACAGGTTTCTTCCACTGTCTTCGGGGAGCGTTCACTTTACCAGTTTAAATTTTAGATTTACTGTTAATGTCACTTGAATCAGTTTTTGGGTAAGCGATTTTAAACGGGCACACAGAGTCTAAAACACGAGGATTCCCTTACTTTGGAAAAAGTTGACCAGTGGACAACTGCTCTCAACAGATAGTCTTGGTTCACTATCCACTCTTTCGATAATGTCGGAAATGTTAATGGTATTTCTTGAAATTTATTCTCGCCGCCAGGCAGCATGTATAATTAAATTTGAGAAGAAATATGAACTGGCTCAGAAGCCCAGTTTAAACATTAGTCTTTAGAAACCGTTAGTGGGATTGGTATTACTGTCTATCTCTGATGGCACATGCACTGTCAGACCAGTGTTACTTGGAAAAAAAACCCACGTGGTTAAAGATAGGAAATGTCTATGCTTCTCACAAGTATGTCTCTTTACTAAACGCCGGCAAGTTGGGTTTACCCCAGTATTCGCTGAATGAAGAAAAACAACATATAATATAATATACAGAATATGTACTCGTTATAACTTACATTTTAAACGGCAAGCCTACAGCTTGACTTATATTTAAAGCTTCCCGTGAAATAAGTTATATTAAAAAAATCCCTCATCATGAATTAGGAATATCTGCGTATTTCCGTCACCACTCATGATGCATCTAGCATTTATAAGTTTGTTTAGAAAAATATACTCGACTGAGTAGTTAGCAGTTAAATTAAATTCATTATGGCTACATGTTTGTTAAGCTAGAAATATAATTTATTCTGCTTTCCACTGTATGCGTCACTAGAAAATAATACAGACTTATAAATTAATCGCTCTGCACCAAATCTAACTAGGGAAATAAATAAACGATTAACCACTTTAAACATTCCCAAAATACTAGATATTAATATTTTACCTCACACAGAACTACGTATCACAACAAAACTAAGAGACATCACTTATAAGTTTAAGTGTTCTAGAACGAAGTGACCACGTCTACTGTAAAATGGAGAATGAGTGAAGTTAGTTTCAAACTCGGGCCAATATCTTAAAATTAGACAAAAGCCCCAACTTATTTCGCAAACGAAATAATCTCCCCTTGTACGTGTAAAACACCTTACGTCAACTAGAAGACACCCATGAACTGACACTTCTCTACTTCACGCCTCCCGCTGATCAGCATGCCGTAACTGCCATCAGTGACCGAGAGTGCGCGTGTCAGTTGCAAATCTCAGACAACCATCTGCAGTGCATGGGCGATTTCCACACTCCGTTCATTCCAACACCTCTGATTCATTCTACACAGAGCTTCTACAAGTCTTGGAGACATTATGTGAGGACGGCAAACCATAAGTCAGAAGAAGTCAGGACCACCACTGGTGTAAGACAAGGTGATATCCTGTGGCCTTATCTTTTCATACTCCTCATGGACGATGTTATCAAGAGAACAAGAAAGTATTCAGTGGGGTACTGGAAGATAAGACAGGTTTGTATTTCAGAGCTGGAATTTGCTGATGATGTTGCCCTGATTGCTAAATCAGAGGGAAATCTTTAATCTAACCTGCAAGTCTGGAACAAACGAACTTTATTTTTAACGGGTTAAGAATCGGGCGCACGCCCGTCTAACATTCTGCCGTTCCATTCTCACTTATCTTGCATACTATACCCTTTCATTCCCACGTTACTTTAAGCATTCAATTAAAGGCATGCAACATTATAAAGGTTACATAACATCATACAATGACATTACCCAATCATAATAAAAATAAAGAATTTTTTTAAGCAAACAAGAACGTGATTAAAAAAAAATGCAAAAACAAAAAAAAAAAAAATAAAAAAAAAAAAAAAATAAAAAATCCAAAACATCTATACGGTAAATCCGACAATAATTCGAGTATGATCACCTTAGGGTAGTATAGAATCGGAACTCCTGATAAATTTTAACAGTCTGCTATTGAGTGAGTAGGAACTCCGTGTTTTTCTTTGCTCTCCCTAACTCAATAGCAGAATAAGAAAGAACGAACGAACGTATGAACTTTATCTTCAAATGGTTTAGAATTGGGCACGCAGGCCTGTCTAACATTCTGCCCATCCTTTCTCTCGTCTCCCATATTCAATTCATTTATCCTGCACATGCATTTTCAATATTATTTAAAAAATAAAAAAATAAACATAACCAATGCAATAAAACAAAGTAAAATCCCAACATTGTAAAGGTATAACTGTTACACATATTTACAGGACTTTATCATAATCATATTTGTTTCAGACCCAGTGGTCCTAATTATGTCATACTCCCCCCTGGTCCCATGGGTAGTGAGATCAGATGCCTAGCCTTCTCGGATAAGGGCGAAAAAATAGGAGGTCTCTTGCGCAAGTTGCGCACGTTAAATATCCCACGGCAGTTGGAAATCGTAAAGAGTAGGCTTAGCAGGCCGCTGCCCTGGCAAAATTTAAAAATTAGGAAACCTACCCACCACAAAAATATTTATAGAATGTGTGATTCCTATACATTATATACACGGAGCATTCTGTGATAGGATTTTGTGGATGAGTTTGGCTTTGTTGAAGAGGAAGCGCTTTCTTAGATGTAATATGTTAAGATGTTTATGAAGATCTACTAAGTGTGTTAGGTGTTTGTCAGAAACTAGGCGCACTGCACGTTTTTGTAATGAATGAAGTCTCTTTGTGTTGGACATGGAGCAGCCATCCCAGGTTATGGAACAATAGTCTAGGCGTGTTTGTATTTGGGATATATAGAACATTTTCCTTGTCTTCTCATTTATAAAATGTTTGATCTTAGCTAACTGATAAACTTTCTGAGTCGTTTGTTTGGTCAGTGCAAGTACATTCGAATTTCAACTTAAATGTTAGTCAACTATGAGTCCTAATGTTTTGTGTTCATTTACATTATCAATTAGTGAGGTGCCAATGTAGAGCTGAAGTGTTGTTTTCTGTGAATGTTGTAATTTTTGCCTAGTTGATATTATCATACATTTTGTTTTAATGGTATTTATTGGCTTACGATTGTTGTTGCTCCATTTGATAAGATTATCTACATCAATTTGTAATAATGCTTCTAGTGTGTTGCAACTTATATCACTTATGTAAATTGTACAGTCATCGGCAAATAGGTCGCAGGATTAGTGCTTCATGTGTAGTGGCAGGTCATTTATGTATACGGCACAAAGTAAGGGACCTAGAATTGAACCCTGAGGAACTACAGTATTGATCATGGTTGGGCTTGACAAAGAATTATTGTAACACACTACTTGCTGTCTGTCGGACAGGAATAATTTAAATAATGACACTACTTTAAAGTTAACTTTCATTGTTTCTAATTTTCTTATTAAAATAACGTGATCTAACATATCGAATGCTTTTCTAAAATCTACAAAGATTGCTCCACACATGTTATCGTGTTTTATGTTGAGGTGCCAATTGTCGTATCATTTTAGTTAGAGCTGTGTGGCATGAACGCTGTTGTCTAAATCCTGATTGACTGTCAATTAGCAAGTCATTGCTAACTAGGTACTGTAGTGTTGTTTTATGTATGTGTTTTTCTAGTGATTTAGATAGCGATGGTAAAAGAGAAATTGATCTATAGTTACCAAGGTTACTGCTATCTGATGAGCCAGGTTTGAAAAGGGGATATACTTTGACGATTTTAAAGGCCGAAGGAAAATATCTCTTAGCGATACATTGATTATTTATATATATATAAGTTAGTGATTCACTAATAGCTGGTGCAGCATAATGCAGTATTCGATTGCTAATTCCATAAAGCCCTGATGAGTTATTAGAGGTAGAGAAGAGAGGGATGATCATAAGCAGCTCGAAAAAAAAAACTACGGTGATATCACGAGAGGAAAGATGACATCAGATTACGCTGGGAGAACAAGTCCTTTAAATACCTCGGAGCTGTCATAGACCGGAAGGGAGGCATCAAAGAAGAATTGGCTACCTGAAGAGCAGCAGCTGAGAGACTTTTTTCAAAAAGAGAAGTTGGTAAGATAACGAAGATTGTTATATACCGCTCCACCTATGTCTTAGTCTTAACGTATGGATGCGAGTTATGGGCAATGACTACAACCCACAAAAGCCAGATCCAAACATCAGAAATAAGGTATCTGAGGAAGGTGGTTGAAGTAAAAAGAAGAGACATGGTCCACAACCAGACGATACGTCAAGGTCTTAAAACCCTGCAGAATGGGAGAATATCGGCTACCATTAGGGCAAGGTCGATACACTTGGCGCCATATCAAAGTGCTAAATGAGCTTGCTGAGACAATAGATCTGGCAAGGGTGAAGGCGAATAGCAAACCCAGGCCGAGCACCGCAAATACATACTTTCTGAGGGCAGGAAAGTCAGCACACCTCAAACCGAGTAAACCTGGTAGCAGTTTACCATCTCTTCTTGACTGTGCAAACGACTGGGAGAAGGTGGTAGACCTACCTGGACGAGGGGCATATCCAGAAAGTATCAGAAAATCTCGGAGACGGCCGGATATAGTGCTTCATTCTTCAGCAACGCTTCAGGTCGTACTGATTGAACTGACCGTGCCATTTGAATCCAGATTAGACGAGCAACATTTGTTCAAAGCGGCCAAGTATAATGATCTGGCCGCAGATCTGAGACATGATGGGTTCACTGCAAGGGTCATGGCTGTTGAAGTGGGCGCAAGAGGGCTAGTGGCTGCATCAGTGTATGATCTATTGAAACTGTTGGGGCTGAGGGGACAGTCGAGAACAAGGGCACTGAAGAGGCTTAGTGAAACTGCCGAAAATTCATCATGCTGGCTGTGGAACAACCGCAATGGGCAATGGAGATCGTGACAATACGCTGAGTTTTTGGTGTACTAGTGAAAGGGCTGTGGTGTATATTATAGAGGTGTCAGTGTGTCAGAATTTCAGTGGCGAACGCGCAGTGGCTAGACTCAAAATTAATATGAAACAAATATAAAGGTATGTTATCAGGCACTCGCAGGAAATAAAGAAGTAGAACACCAGACAACAGAAAAACAACAGACATGAGTGGCTTACCCAGGATTTGAACACTGGACCTTCCGTGCGACAACCCCGATGGTGTCTCAGTGTGTGCGACGGAACGAACGGAATAATTTGTCTTCTCTTTGTTACTTTCACAATTGCCTCCACGGCTGGCGGAGTTGGGGATTAAAGTTGCTACCATAAGAGAAATGGGTTCATTTTCGATACAAGACAACAGGAAGCTGAGACGCTTGGGAGTCATGACCCAAGTGGGCCCGCTCCCCTTAGAGTGTAAAGGAGTATATCGGGCCGAAACACTTGTCGGACGGGGGGACTACTTCTGATGATCAGATTGCTTCCTGTTGTATCGCTCTCTAAAGAGTTTCCTATCATCTACCACGGCAAGCATGGGAAACTAAGAGCCAGGGATCCAGACCTCCAGGACGACCCAGAGTCCGCTGGGAGGACAAAATTAGACAATCTTTGAAGGACCGAGAACTACAAATTAGCCAAGCCAGGAGGAAGACAGCCGAAAGAATAGTATGGCGCTCTCTCTTACAAACCTCTACACCTCACGGTAGAAGAGGAAAGACTAAGTAAGTAAGTTAGTTTATTAATTGTCCATGAATCCCTTTTGTATGACAGTTTTGGATTTATACATCGTTCCAAAATTCAGTTTCTTTCTTTTATTGACACAGATTTTTGCATGAAATAAATTTGATTGTACGGAAAGATACATTTAGTTGGGGTATTCCACTCTTTACATTTGATATACAAAATAGGGCTCGAACTTCATAGTGGTTGGAGACTAACAGCCCTTCGGAAAGATAAGGATACCATGTATAGATAGTAGAGGAGATGACGCGGAGGACTGGGAGACACACATTTTTACCTTATCAATAGGCCAGATGATAAACCCAGTATTTACTCCAGAAAATATGCATGGAGGCATATCTAGAGTCATCCTTATATGACCATCAGATAAGCACAGTGTTACAGTATACTATGTGGAAATGAACCTCTGTCTGTGAGGCTAATTACATCCTCATTGACTCTTGAAATCATTTACACATTTCCTGTAATTTCTCCTGTGGTGAAAAATGTTGAGAACCCAGCATTGCACACAACACTTGGAGGAGTTCATTGAGCCCTAGACGAAACTCTGGTTATTACCTGGTTGGCTGCATGCAAAGGGGGGGGGGGGTGGGGGGGGGGGGGGGGGGGGGGGGGGGTGATGGGGGGGGGGGGGGGGGGGGGCGGGGGGGGGGCTGGGGGGGGGTGTTGAGAATCTCACGGTGGTCACATGATAGGCAGGGTGAGCTGAAATGTGATTCTGTGTAGGACGTGAATATTTCTTGGGAGAGCCTACAACCAGAGCACAGTAATTTAGCTCTACATATTTGGAGAGCCCCCTTGGAACAGTATGCCATGCACTGTTTCCTCCTAGATTGAGACCAGATGTGATGATCCTTTAAATGGCAGCTAAGCTGCAGAAATTAATTGGAGCTCATGACTTCAACTCAACGGAATGGCAGAAAAGCCACAGGAAAAACCTAGATCTACAGTGTAGATAATACCCAGGAGTCACAACTTGGTATTGGCTGCAAAAGAGCAAGAAGCTAAGCAATCTTAGCTAAACAACAACAACCCCAGAAGATTGAACACCACTTCCACTCCAGACCTAGCTTTCGCCACTGAATACATCTTTAA
This sequence comes from Oreohelix idahoensis, assembly GCA_024509875.1. NCBI lineage: Eukaryota > Metazoa > Mollusca > Gastropoda > Stylommatophora > Oreohelicidae > Oreohelix > Oreohelix idahoensis. The sequence goes on along the minus strand of JAMPIV010003110.1, from coordinate 65,138 downwards.
AAAAATGACTGACACGTACTCGGCAGCTAGCATGTAAGTAATATGTCATGCACGCTACGGTTAGTATTCTGGTGGTGGCGCGTGACTTTTATATAATAAAATATACCGATAGATTCCCTCGGTGGCGCGTGACTTTTATATAAGAATATATTAGCTCGATAATGGCGGGTTAGTAGGTAACTAAGGAGAGATAGGTAGGTTGTGTAGGTATTTTAATTGTTGTGTGGTTGTATTGTGTTGTTTATACACCGTAATTTACAACAGTTATACAATATATTTATATATACAACAGGCATAAAAATCGATAAAATCCTGTACTCTTGAGATAAAGAGGAAAATATAAAAAAATCGATAAATTCGCTTAGTATGAGTATTATAGAGAAAGCTGGCTAATGATCATGGTGTGGTATTGATTTTTGAATGCGCGGGGGGTATTGGTTGTGGCTGGCGGGGGTGATGACTCGTGGGTGTGTGTTGGGGTGTACCAGGCGGGTGTGGGTGGTATTGCTTTTGGTTTGTCTGGTGTGTTGTGTGTAGCCTTAGTGTCACTGTACAGGCTGCTACTGGAACAATGTCGAGGCCGTTTTCATCTATTTTTAATAAAGTTCAAACACTCACGGTATTTTACCGTTAGTTATGAAACCGGATCGATGGTCGGCGTAAAAATTCTCGAGGAAACCATTGATCGTAGACCTCGTAAAAGGCCGTCAAGAGCTTGGTTTTGAGTGCGTGCTCACACATGAAATCTCCTATATCGTCTCCCGTGACGTCGACATTTTTGAAAATGGGCGTCATTTCAGAAAAATTGCCTTTCAAGTTATAAGGGACATGAACATCGCATTCGATGATGCCAAAACACGTCTCATCTATAACAGAGGCTAGAAGCTGTTGGTCCGTTAGAGGATATCTAAATTTGCCGTAGCTCGGCTTTACACGGGTCAACATCGTGCTCAGAAAACGATCGATTGCTCGATCAGATTTCTTCAAGCTTTGCCATTGACACTTCCACATTTCGACTACTGGAAACTTAACCGCTTAACTTAAAGATAGGTACTAGCGAATTTCGCGCGTTTTTTCGAACAACTCTGTCAACGGGTTTTTATTGACTGGATTAATGTCTCAACCACGGGTAAGTGACCAGCCTGGATGATTGTGAAACAAACAACCGTGAAATTGATACACGGTTCGCGATACATTAAATAAATGTAACTAAGTAATTGTTCCAGTTATCAAACGGTTATCTACTTTTTTGTCTAGCAATTGTCAAACGTTAGTGAAAACTTTTCTTCAAATCAGCAAAGATGGTCCTACAATTTTTCCCAGCCCTACTCAAAGGTTCAAACCTGTACGTAAAAAGATCATCTGTCAAGTACTTCTTTAAATATTTCTTTAAATATTTCTTGCAGTTTTCCAAACTTTTCATTAAATATTTTTTCCTTTTGTCAGTACTTGACAATGCAAATAATTCTTGCAGCTATCAAAAAGTTCTTCCAGTTGTGAAATATTTCTTCAAACGTTTTGCCAGTTGTCAAATATTTCTTGAAACGTTTTACCAGTTGTCAAATATTTCTTCCAATTTTTTTTCCTGTTGTAAAATATTTCTTCAAACGTTTTTTCAAGTTGTAAAAAATCTATGCAAATGTTTCTTGCATGTGTCAAAAATTTCTTCAAATTTTTTTTTTTACTTGTCAAATATTTCTTACAGTTGTCAAATATTTATGCAAATGTTTCTTCCACTTGTCAAATATTTCTTCAAATTTTTTTTTCCACTTCACAAATATTTCTTACAGTTGTCAAATATTTCTTCAAATGTTTTTTCCACTTGTCAAATATTTCTTCAAACGTTTTTCCAGTTGTCAAATATTTATGCAATTATTTCTTACAGTTGTGAAATATTAATGCACATGTTTATTCCACTTGTCAAATATTTCTTCAAATGTTTTTCCAGTGGTCAAATATTTATGCAAATGTTTCTTCCACTTTTCAAATATTTCTTTAAATGTTTTTCCAGTTGTTAAATATTTCTTCAAACGATTTTCCAGTTGTCAAATATTTACGCAAATGTTTCTTGCATGTGTCAAATATTTTTGCAAATATTTCTTACAATTGTCAAATATGTCTTCAAATTTTTTTACACTTGTCAAATATATCTTACAGTTGTCAAATATTTATGCAAATGTTTCTTCCACTTGTCAATTATTTCTTCAAATTTTTTTTCAGTGGTCATATATTTAGGCAAATGTCTCTTCAAATATTTCTTCAAATGTTTTTCCAGTTGTCAAATATTTCTTCAAACGTTTTTCCAGTTGTCAAATATTTATGCAAATGTTTCTTGCATGTGTCAAATATTTAGGAAATATTTCTTACAGTAGTCAAATATTTCTTCAAATTTTTTTTACACTTGTCAAATATTTCTTACAGTTGTCAAGTATTTATGCAAATGTTTCTTACACTTGTCAAATATTTCTTCAAATGTTTTTTTCTAGTTGCCAATATTTCTTGCAGCTGTCAAATACTTCTTTGAATATTTCTTTAAATATTTTATTGCAGTTTTTTCCAAACTTTTCATTAAAAATGTTTTCATTAAATATTTGTTTTTCTGTTGTCAGTACTTGACAATTCAAATAATTCTTGCAGCTGTCAAAAGGGTACATAAGGGAAGAGAGATATTTTTAGCTGGAAAGAGGTGAAGTGGTGACATTGTCGGAGTCAGCTATTCTTTTTATGTAAAAAACGATAGCGAGTTGCGGAGTTGTTCGTATATTGAATTTGAAAAGACCAACCTGGCTCAAGATTGTTCCTCAGATCCGGAAATCCCACAAGAGCTGACGTATTTTCTTTTGTTCTTCTTACAACGACTAACTGGGTTACTATTAGTTATGAAACCAGATCGATGGTCGGGGCAGACTTAGCGAGGAAACCATTGCTCGCAGACTGTGTAAATGTTATTGTTGATCAGAACCCACCTTACATTCATACCCTTCTACATTTGCTGAGGGAGACTTAGCATCTATGCTTTTTCCCAGCGGGCAGTGAGGTTGGTTCTGATCAACAATAACATTTACATATTCTGCATGTCCAACTATATTTATCAGTTTAACTAACGCTAAGCAGGAATACCAAGGATTTAAATTTTAAACTATTGAAACCACTAATGTTCATTTATTCTTTTGATAGAAGATTCTGTCCCATCTTGCATAGTCAGATAATTAGCATTCAGACATGTCACATTTAACTTCAGATTTTTATTACGATTTTCTAGCTAGGTTCGTCGATAGGTCCAATTTCCAGCTATGCGCGTTGGATACCGCTAGCGTATATTTAGCGCTGACGACACCCACTCTAACCGAAGCCGTTTGTCCCTCTATGCTAATGGACTTTTACCAGGTGTACGAGCAATGGTTTTCTCGCTAAGTCTGCCCCGACCATCGATCTGGTTTCATAACTAGCGGTAACACAGTTAGTCGTTTTAAGAAAAAAAAAATACGTGAGCTCTTGTGGGATTTCCGGATCTGAAAAACAATGTTGAGCCAGGTTGGTCTTTTCAAATTCAATATACGAACAACTCCGCAACTCCCTATCGTTTTTTACATAAAAAGAATAGATGACTCCGACAATGTCACCACTTCACCTCTTTCCAGCTAAAAATATCTCTCTTCATTTATGTACCCTTTTGACAGCTAAAAGAATTGATAGAATTGTCAAGTACTGACAACAGAAAAAAAGTATTTAATGAAAACACATTTAATGAAAAATTTGGAAAAAACTGCAAGAAATATTTAAAGAAATATTTAAAGAAGTACTTGACAGCTGCAAGAAATATTGGCAACTACAAAAAAACATTTAAAGAAATATTTGACCACTGGAAGAAACATTTTTATAAATAATTGACAACTGTAAGAAATATTTGACAAGTGGAAAAAAAATTTGAAGAAATATCTGACATCTGGCAAAAACGTTTGCATAAATTTTTGCAACTAGAAAAACGTTTAAAGAAATATTTGACAAGCGAAAGAAACATTTGCATAAATATTTGACAAATGTAAGAAATATTTGACCGCTGGAAAAACATTTGAAGAAATATTTGACAAGTGGAAGAAACATTTGCAAAAATATTTGACAACTGTAAGAAATATTTGCCAAGTGGAAGAAAAATTTGAAGAAATATTTGACAAATGTAAGAAATATTTGCCTAAATATTTGACACATGCAAGAAACATTTGCATAAATATTTGACAAATGGAAAAACCTTTGAAGAAATATTTGACAACTGGAAAAACATTTGAAGAAATATTTTAAGAAACATTTGCATAAATATTTGACTACTGGAAAAACATTTAAAGAAATATTTGACAAGTGGAAGAAACATTTGCATAAACATTTGACAACTGTAAGAAATATTTGACAAGTGTAAAAAAATTTGAAGAAATACTTGACAACTGTAAAAAATATTTGCATAAATATTTGACACATGCAAGAAAAGTTTGCAAAATATTTGACAACTGGAAAAACGTTTGAAGAAATATTTGACAACTGGAAAAACATTTGAAGAAATATTTGACAAGCGAAAGAAACATTTGCATAAATATTTGACAAATGTAAGAAATATTTGACCACTGGAAAAACAATTTAAGAAATATTTGACAAGTGGAAGAAACATTTGCAGAAATATTTGACAACTGTAAGAAATATTTGCCAAGTGCAAGAAAAATTTGAAGAAATATTTGACAAATGTAAGAAATATTTGCCTAAATATGTGACACATGCAAGAAACATTTGCATAAATATTTGACAACTGTAAGAAATATTTGCATAAATATTTGACAACTGGAAAAACATTTAAAGAAATATTTGACAAGTGTAAGAAACATTTGCATAAATATTCGTCAACTGTAAGAAATATTTGCATAAATATTTGACAACTGGAAAAACGTTTTAAAAATATCTGACAAGTGGAAAAAAATATGAAGAAATGTTTGACAACTGTAAGAAATATTTGCCAAGTGGAAAAAAAATTTGCATAAACATTTGTCAACTGTAAGAAATATTTGCCAAGTAGAAAAAAAAATTTTAAGAAATATTTGATAAGTATAAGAAACATTTGCATAAATATTTGACAATTGTAAGAAATATTTGACTAGTGAAAAAAAACTTGTAGAAATATTTGACACATGCAAGAAATATTTGCATAGATATTTTACATCTTGAAAAAACGTTTGAAGAAATATTTGACAACCGGAAAAAAACATTTGAAGAAATATTTGACAACTGGCAAAACGTTTGAAGAAATATTTGACAACTTGCAACACGTGTGAAAAAATATTTGACAACTGGAAGAATTTTTTGATAGCTGCAATAATTATTTGCCTTGTTAAGTACTGACAACAGGAACAAATATTTAATGAAAAAATCTTTAATGAAAAGTTTGAAAAACTGCAAGAAATATTTAAGGAAATATTTTAAGAAGTATTTGACATCTGATCTATTTACCTACAGGTTGGAACCTTTGAGTAGGCCTGGGAAAAATTTTGGGACCATCTTTGCTGACAACGGAAAAACAAATACTTAATGAAGACATATTTAATGAAAAGTTTGGAAAAACTGCAATAAAATATTTAAAGAAATATTTAAAGAAGTATTTGACAGCTGCAAGAAATATTGGGAACTAGAAAAAAAACACTTAAAGAAATATTTGACGACTGGAACACCCCTTGTATAAATATTTGTCAACTGTAAGAAATATTTGACAAGTGAAAAAAAATTTGAAGAAATATCTGACAACTGGCAAAAACGTTTGCATAAATATTTGACAACTAGAAAAAGGTTTGAAGAAATATTTGACCATTGGAAAAAAACATTTGAAGAAATATTTGACAAGTTAAAGAAACATTTACAAAAATATTTGACAACTGTAAGAAATATTTGACAACGGGAAAAACATTTGAAGAAATATTTGACAAGTGGAAGAAACATTTGCATAAATATTTGACAACTGTGAGAAATATTTGCCAAGTGTAAAAAATTTGAAGAAATATTTTACAAGTGGAAGAAACATTTGCATAAATAGTTGACCACTGGAAAAACATTTTAAGAAATATTTGACAAGTAGAAGAAACATTTGCAGAAATATTTGACAACTGTAAGGAATATTGGCCAAGTGGAAGAAAAATGTGAAGAAATATTTGTTAAATGTAAGAAATATTTTCCTAAATATTTGACACATGCAAGAAACATTTGCATAAATATTTGACAAATGGAAAAACGTTTGAAGAAATATTTGACAACTGGAAAAACATTTGAAGAAATATTTGAAGAAACATTTGCATAAATATTTGACTACTGGAAAAACATTTAAAGAAATATTTGACAAGTGGAAGACACATTTGCATAAATATTTGACAACTGTAAGAAATATTTGACAAGTGTAAAGAAATTTGAAGAAATACTTGACAACTGTAAGAAATATTTGCATAAATATTTGACAACTGGAAAAACGTTTGAAGAAATATTTGACAACTGGAAAAACATTTGAAGATATATTTGACAAGCGAAAGAAACATTTGCATAAATATTTGACAAATGTAAGAAATATTTGACCACTGGAAAAACATTTTAAGAAATATTTGACAAGTGGAAGAAACATTTGCAGAAATATTTGACATTTGTTAGAAATATTTGCCAAGTGCAAGAAAAATTTGAAGAAATATTTGACAAATGTAAGAAATATTTGCCTAAATATGTGACACATGCAAGAAACATTTGCATTAATATTTGACAAATGGAAAAACGTTTGAAGAAATACTTGACAACTGGAAAAACATTTGAAGAAATATTTGAAGAAACATTTGCATAAATATTTGACTACTGGAAAAACATTTGAAGAAATATTTGACAAGTGGAAGAAACATTTGCATAAACATTTGACAACTGTAAGAAATATTTGACAAGTGTAAAAAAATTTGAAGAAATACTTGACAACTGTAAGAAATATTTGCATAAATATTTGACACATGCAAGAAACATTTGCATAAATATTTGACAACTGGAAAAACGTTTGAAGAAATATTTGACAACTGGAAAAACATTTGAAGAAATATTTGTCAAGTGGACGAAACGTTTGCATAAATATTTGTCAACTGTAAGAAATATTTGCATAAATATTTGACAACTGGAAAAACGTTTTAAAAATATTTGATAAGTGGAAAAAATATGAAGAATTGTTTGACAACTGTAAGAAATATTTGCCAAGTGGAAAAAAAAATTTGCATAAATATTTGACAACTGTAAGAAATATTTGAGATGTGGAAAAAAAATTTGAAGAAATATTTGACAAGCGAAAGAAACATTTGCATTAATATTTGACAAATGTAAGAAATATTTGACCACTGGAAAAACATTTGAAGAAATATTTGACAAGTGGAAGAAACATTTGCAGAAATATTTGACAACTGTAAGAAATATTTGAAAGTGCAAGAACAATTTGAAGAAATATTTGACAAGTGTAAGAAACATTTGCATAAATATTTGACAATTGTAAGAAATATTTGACAAGAGAAAAAAAAATTTGTAGAAATAGTTGACACATGCAAGACATATTTGCATAGATATTTTACAACTTGAAAAAACGTTTGACGAAATATTTGACAACCGGAAAAAACATGTGAAGAAATATTTGACAACTGGCAAAAGGTTTGAAGAAATATTTGACAATATGCAACACGTGTGAAGAAATATTTGACAACTGGAAGAACTTTTTGATAGCTGCAAGAATTATTTGCCTTGTGAAGTACTGACAACAGGAACAAATATTTAATGAAAAAATCTTTAATGAAAAGTTTGAAAAACTGCAAAAAATATTTAAGGAAATATTTAAAGAAGTATTTGACAGCTGGTCTATTTACCTACAGATTGGAACCTTTGAGTAGGAGTGGGAAAATTGTGGGACCATCTTTGCTGACAACGGAAAAACAAATATTTAATGAAAACATATTTAATGAAAAGTTTGGAAAAAACTGCAATAAAATATTTAAAGAAATATTTAAAGAAGTATTTGACAGCTGCAAGAAATATTGGCAACTAGAAAAATACATGTGAAGAAACATTTGACCAATGGAAGAACACTTGCATAAATATTTGACAACTGTAAAAAATATTTGACAAGTGAAAAAAAAATTTGAAGAAATATCTGACAACTGGCAAAAACGTTTGCATAAATATTTGACAACTCGAAAAACGTTTGAAGAAATATTTGACACATGGAAAAAACATTTGATGAAATATTTGACAAGTTAAAGAAACATGTACATAAATATTTGACCACTGTAAGAAATATTTGACAACTGGAAAAACATTTGAAGAAATATTTGACAAGTGGAAGAAACATTTGCATAAATAGTTGACCACTGGAAAAACATTTAAAGAAATATTTGCCAAGTGTAAGAAACATTTGCATAACTACTTGACAACTGTAAGAAATATTTGACAAGTGTAAAAAGTTTGAAGAAATATTTGACAACTGTAAGAAATATTTGCCTAAATATTTGACACATGCAATAAACATTTGCATTAATATTTGACAAATGGAAAAACGTTTGAAGAAATATTTGACAACTGGAAAAACATTTGAAGAAATATTTGACAAGTGGAAGAAACATTTGCATAAATATTTGACCACTGGAAAAACATTTGAAGAAATATTTGACAAGTGGAATAAACATGTGCATAAATAATTCACAACTGTGAGAAATAATTGCATAAATATTTGATAACTGGAAAAACGTTTGAAGAAATATTTGTCCAGTGGAAAAAAAAATTATGAAATATTTGACAACTGTAAGAAATATATGCCAAGTGGAAAAAAATATTAGAAAAATTTTTGACAACTGTAAAAAATATTTGCCAAGTGGAAAAAAAATTTGAAGTAACATTTGACAAGTGGAAGGAACATTTGCATAAATATTTGACAACTGTAAGAAATATTTGACAAGTAAAAAAAAAAAATTTGAAGAAATTTTTGACACGTGCAAGAAACATTTGCATAGATATTTTACAACTTGCAAAAACGTTTGAAGAAATATTTGACAACAGGAAAAAACATTGGAAGAAATATTTGACAAATGGCAAAACGTTTCAAGAAATATTTGACAACTGGCAAAACGTTTGAAGAAATATTTCACAACTGGAAGAACTTTTTGATAGCTGCAAGAATTATTTGCATTGTCAAGTACCGAGAACAGGAAAAAATATTTAATGAAAAGTATGGAAAAATGCAAGAAATATTTAAAGAAATATTTAAAGAAGTACTTGACATCTGATCTATTTACCTACAGGTTAGAACCTTTGAGTAGGCCTGGGAAAAATTGTAGGACCATCTCTGCTGATTGGATGAAAAGTTTTCACTAAAGTTTGACAATTGCTGGACAAATAAGTAGATAACCGTTTAATAACTGGAACAAATACTTAGTTACATTTATTTAATGTATCGCGAACCGTGTATCAATTTCACGGTTGTTTGTTTCACAATCATCCAGAATGATCACTTACCCGTGGTTGAGACATTAATCCAGTCAATATAAACCCGTTGACAGGGTTGTTCGAAAAAAAACGCGCGAAATTCGCTAGTACCTATCTAAAGCGGTTAAGTTTCCAGTAGTCGAAATGTGGAAGTGTCAATGGCAAAGCTTGAAGAAATTCGATCGAGCAATCGATCGTTTTCTGAGCACGATGTTGACCCGTGTAAAGCCGAGCTACGGCAAATTTAGATATCCTCTAACGGAACAACAGCTTCTAGCATCTGTTATAGATGAGATGTGTTTTTGGCATCATCGAATGCGATGTTTATGTCCCCTATAACTTGAAAGACAATTTTTCTGAAATGACGCCCATTTTCAAAAATGTCGACGTCACGGGAGACGATATAGGAGATTTCATGTGTGAGCACGCGCTCAAAAACAAGCTCTTGACGGCCTTTTACGAGGTCTACGATCAATGGTTTCCTCGAGAATTTTTACGCCGACCATCGATCCGGTTTCGTAACTAACAGTAAAAGACCGTGAGTGTTTGAACTTTATTTAAAATAGATGAAAATGACATCGACATTGTTCCAGTAGCAGCCTGTACAGTGACACTAAGGAGTGTCTAGTTGCCGCCATAATCTAGTCTGCATATGGGATATATCTCTACGGAGCATCGTTGTGTTTAATAAAACTGGCTATTTTGCCTTGTCCAGCCTGGCCTTTGATAGTATTTTTTATGTTGGAGAATACAGTTGTGTGCGGGGTCACTTATATACCACTAGATGGACATTGGTCTGATTAGCCTTATTAGTCTTGATATAATATAAATAATAAAGAAAAATTACACTGTGGGCCAGAACCCGTATCAATACGTAATTACATTCACCCAACAACGGAAATTCCCTGTCATATTTTTACATCAAAAGACAGGTACACGACGACAATGTCATTACTTTACCTCTTTCCATCTAAAAAATATCTCTCTTCCATTATGTGCCCTGTACACAACACCTGACAAACAAAAAGCAATACCACCCACACACACACACACACACACCAGCTACAACACCAACACACACCCACGCGTCATCACCCACGCAGAAATTCTCAGTTCTATTTTTACATAAAAAGACAGGTATATGACGATAACGTGACGATATCTCCCCTCAATATCTAGTCCTTTCTGCTTATCCTACCCTGAGTCGTTTATATATATTTGTTCTGGGCGACAGCTGTAACAAAACACTGTGATATTAAATATATTTATTACAGTTAAAGAACGTTGGCATTTGTTATCTATGTTGTAAAACATTGTATGTATGTTGTCTACCTGTTGTAAAATATGTATATATGTTGTATAAAGAAACATAACAGCACACTTAAAATACCAAAACAATACTACTTTTCTCCCCACGCCGCGATTATCGATCGGGGTATTTTACTATGTAAAATTTTTTCTCTCACCCTTATAATCTCATCAATACCTACATGCCAAGACATACCCATGCGTCATCACCTCCGACAGCCAAACTCATTACCCCCCGAACAACTAACGACAATAATTAACTACAACCTACCTACTTATCGCCCCTGATCACATGATCGAACTTATCGATTTTTTATATTTATGTATGTTGTGTATATATATATATATATATATATATATATATATATATATATATATATATATATATATATATATATATATATATATATATATATATATATATATATATATATATTGTATAAACAAACACACCAACACACTACCAGCACAATACAACAACACACAACAATTAAAATACCTACACACAACACACCAGACAAACCAAAAGCAATACCACCCACACCCGCCAGCTACACCCCACACACAACCATGAGTCATCACTCCCGACAGCCAAAACCAATACCCCCCCGCGCATTCAAAAATCAACAACACACCACGATCATTAGTCAGCTTTCTCTATAAAACTCATACTAAGCGAATTTATCGATTTTTTAATATATTTTCCTCTTTATCTCAAGAGTGCAGGATTTTATCGATTTTTATGTCTGTTGTATATATGTATATATATTGTATGAAGAAACAACACAATACCAGCACAATACAACAACACACAACAATTAAAATACCTACACACAACACACCAGACAAACCAAAAGCAATTCTACCCACACACACCAGCTACACCCCAACACACACCCCTGAGGCATCACCCCCGCAGAAATTCTCTGTCCTATTTTTACATAAAAAGACAGGTACACGACGATAACGTGACGACATCTCCCCTCAATATCTAGTCCTTTCTACTTATCCTACCCTGAGTCGTTTATATATATTTGTTCTGGGCAGCGGTTGTAACAAAACACTGTGATATTAAATACATTTATTAAAAAATCTTGGTCTTTGTTATCTATGTTGTCTAAGTATTGTATGTGTATATATACATATATATATATATATATATATATATATATATATATATATATATATATATATATATATATATATATATATATTGTATAACTGTTGTAAAATACGGTGTATAAACAACACAATACAACAACACAACAATTAAAACACCTACACAACCTACCTAACTCTCCTTAGTTACCTACTAACACGCCATTATCGAGCTAATATATTCTTATATAAAAGTCACGCGCCACCACCGGAATCGATCGGTATATTTTATTATATAAAAGTCACGCGCCACCGCCAGAATACTAACCGTAGCGTGCATGACATACTACTCACGTAGCGACCAAAGACCTATAAATGTGGTAGTAAGTTTGAAGGAAGTAAACCCATAGCCTCGATGAAATTACAAATGAGCTGACTGTGATAATTTTGCTGTGCTGACAAACAGGTTTTGCGAGACAATCAAGCACAAAACAAAAGTTTAAAAACTATGGTTAAAAGCCTTTATAGAGCAATATTTCAAGCAGCCATCGCGACCATGTCCAGAGGGAAAAGACTGAACTTCAAATCAAACTAAACTGAAGAACCACAAAAGACAGGGACAAAAAAACTGAAGCAAACATCCTGCTCAAAGCCACCACTGCAAAGTACCATAGACCAATAAATCAAACAACAAGAGACTGTTGGAAGCTAACAACAGAAAATCTCAACTAGATAAAGAAGGGAATTAAGCTGTGGAAACTATATAGAGCTTTGACCAACGAAGAACCTTAAAACCACCATATCAAAATCAAAAGGTGAAAATAGGCTCTCCGAAAAAAGCTTTAAATGCACTCATGAAACACTATGGTAGTGCAAGCTACATTTATGTCTTGATAGACAGAAAAAAGCCCATCATTGGTGATGTAAGGTAACATAACAACACAAAAGCTTGCATCAGATGAGCACATGATGGCAAAGTTAACAGTGGAAGAAATGGAAAAGGCAATGAGGCCGCTAGTGAAAAAGAAGTCATCTGGAAAAGATGGTATAACCAATAAAATGCTAACAGGCCAAGACATAACGGCAAAGAAGAAGCTTCTGGCCATCCCACACTGCAGCTGGAAAACAGGAATAGTACTACATGCATGGAAAGACGCCATATGGATTACAATACCAAAGAAAGGCAAAGATCTGACAGAACCAAATGGATACAGACCTATACATCTCCTTAGCTGTGTGGGAAAATAGATTGAGCGCATAATTAATACCCGACTGATGTGTCATCTGAAAGAAAATCACTTCTTACCTCCACAACAAGCAGGATTCAGTATACACAGATCCACTGAAGATCAAATTACATTAATGGGTCAGACAATTAAGGACGTCTTCCCAGGGAACATGCATAGTCTGGTGGTTTAGGGAACTTAGAAAAAAAAAACATTTGACAAAGTGAAAGGGAAAGAGGTACTGAAATTAAGCTGCAAAGGAGTCGAGTGTGTGGAAGAATGTACACATCGATTGGAAACAACCTAGAGAATAGAACCGTCAGAGTACAGCTACGAGGACAGACAAGTAAGAAGATGACATTGACGCAGTATGTTCCCCAAGGGAGAGTTCTGTCGCCCACGTTGATCCTTGAGTATATAGGTCACAGGGAACCGCGCTAGCGTAGTGGTTACCATACTGCGCTGGCGACAGGTGACCCAGGATCAAACCCGGGGGAGAACATTTAAAGATTTTGCGTCGACCGGGATTTGGACTGGATTAACTCGAGAGCTGGCGAGAACATTTGAAGGAGTGTCGTCGACCAGGGAACGGCGCTCCTGAGCCGACCCAGCTCTAATGGGTACTTCTGAAATCGGCGAGTAGATATCTAACTGAATTGCGAGAGACACCTGTCTCTGTGCAAGAAAGAAGGAATACTCACGAAAAATCAGTCTCAGGTTAGACATAATATCCTGAGATTTCGCCTCGAGTATTAGCGGGCGTTCGAAAAAAAAAATAGGTGACATATCAGAAAATATTCCTACAATAACCCACACTGCCTCCTTTGCAGACGACTAAGCCCTGTTTATCTCAGAATAATATATCACTATGGCAAGCAATTGGACAACATCATTTGGAAGAGTGGGTCAAAGCATGGCATGATGAATTAATGAAAAAGAACATACACATTGTTTTCAATCTCAAATAAACCGTACAGCTCAAAATTAGTGCTAAATGGGGAAAATCTACATCTGTATGAAAAACCGAACTGCCTAAGCATTACCTTTGATCAACTCTTGATTTGGAAAGATCAGATTGACAGAAACGGGACAAGAGCAAGGCATTGAGTGGCAACCATGACTAAAACTTGCAGGCATAGGTTGGGTAGCGAACGAGTACTACAGAAGCTTTACACCGGGGGAGTGACACTAGTACTAGAATACGACATTGCAGCATGATCAACAGAAGAAAACTCTAACTTAAATTAAATAAAAATAATCCAGAACCAAGTAACTTGACAAAAGCATAACTTATGAAGAGGCCAACAGTTTTATCAAGCTGAGATACAGGAGCAAGTAGGAAGCAGAGCATCCAAGGATAACACAAACAAAAGATGCATATTACCAGCTAAGCAGAAGTAAATCAGTGGTATTCTTCAGATTTTGCACAGGTTACAACAGATTGGGAAACCATTATATTCTTAGTTACTTACTTACTTACTTAGTCGTTCCCGTCTACCGTGAGCTGTATAGTTTGGAAGAGAGAGCGCCAGACTGTCCTATCGGGTGCCTTCCTCTTGGCCTGGTTCCATTCTAGTCCTCGGTTCTTCAAAGATTGTCTAATGGTATCCTCCCAGCGGACTCTGGGTTGTCCTGGAGGTCTGGATCCCTGGCTCTTAGTTTCACATGCTTGTCGTGGTAGCCGATCTTCTCCCATTCTGCAGACATGGCAAAACCATATTAGTTTGGACTGTTCTACTTGGGTCTGCAGGGGGTGCGATTTTAGGCCTTGACGTATCGTCTGGTTGCGGACCATGTCTCTTCTTGTTACTTCAACTTCTATCCTCAGATACCTCATTTCTGAGGTTTGGGTCTGGCTTTTGTGGGTTGTAGTCATTGCCTATGACTCGCATCCATACGTCAGGACTGTGATATAGGTGGAGCGGCATACAGCCATCTTCGTTTTTTACCAACTTCTCTCTTGCTGAGGAATTCTCGATTGATTGCCTGAAAAAGTCTCCCAGCTGCTACTTTCGAGTTGCCTTCTTTGATGCCTCCCTTCCGGTCTATAACAGCTCCAAGGTATTTAAAGTGGTCGACCTGCTAATGGACCTGTTCTCCCAGCTTAATCTGATGCCTTCTTTCTTCTCGTGATATCTCGTGATGTCACCATGGTTTTTGTTTTAGAGCTGCTTATGATCAAGCCTCTCTTTCTTGTCCAGCTCTTCCATCCAGACTTGCAGGTTGGATTGAAGATGTGCCTCTGATTTAGCAATCAGGGCAACATAATCAGCAAATGCCAGGTCTGAAATACAAACCTGTATCATCTTCCAGTACCCCACTGAATACGTTATTGTTCTATCCTTACATGCCTTGATGACATCGTCCATGAGGAGTATGTGTGACAGATTATGGAAATAGTCTTAATCTGTACCGCTAACATGTGCGGATGCCAAGCATGTCGCAGAAGCCCTCGTGAAGATATTTACACGGTTGGGATTCCCTCTACACGTTTTGACAGATAACGGATCCCCATACCGTAACCTGTTAAGGGATGAGATCGTTAAGATTTTGAGGAACAAGCACATCTACACAAGTGTTACGGTCTCCCGCTGTACCTTTTCTTGTTAGTTGTTATTAAAAGATTCAGCACCGTTGGACGTGAGTTTATTGGGTTGCTTGTCAATATTTCAGATATTATAATTCATCCATTCTAATTCCAGCTTTATAGTTCGATTGCAGTTTTAAGCCATTATTGTGTGATTAAATTATTATTATCTTCAGTGTCGTTATTGTATATTAATTCTTCCGCAGTGTTGGTTAGATTATAGTTAGTCTTAGAAATACCTGTGATAATCTGGACTGACCTTGCAAGGATTAATGACAGTCACAGCACAGAGTGAGAACTTGCATAATTCAGGCAATCAACAAGTTCCATTGACGACTGAACAATTTAATATATACTTTTACACAATGGGTGTAACACATTTCACACATTTAACTTGGCTTCATCATAGTTCTAAGCTCTACACAATGTTCCTCTCACAGACTTAGCTCGTCTGGGTTAACCGTTAAGTTTATAGCGTAATAGAGTGTGCAACCAACTCCTACCGAATCCGATCCTTAGAATTATTATCCCTTCACAATACTAGTGAGTACATTATCTGTAAATCTATAGATCCTGTCTATGTATCATTATTCAACATCTTTGGCTTGCATCGCCAGGCTTTAACTGCCATATATATAAGTTCAAGGTGAACGTAATCTGCTTTGTTCGCGATTCTAATCCGGACTCTACCTGGTCCTATAATCAATTTGATACGGATCCTTACGCTATCTTACACTTTCCAGTGGATCTGCCGTTCCACATATATTTAATCAGTGGCTATGCCACATATTCAAACACGATCCTTAAGTGGTTTTACCACACATTCCAACACTGCCATTCGGCTCAATGGCCACACATAGACTAAAATGTAACTAGGCTAGACGCGTCATACATCGATTTGCGCGATTTTTGGTCTTAGTTTAATTGAGGTGTCCCGTGGTGCACGCATGCGAATGTGGCCAACATTCACATGCCTGCAAGCCGCGAAACAGTCCTCAACATCATCCCCCCCACCCCCAAACGTGACACTCGTGGCACGTGAGAGAGTGGTGGCGAAGATGTGCCCGACTATAATCTATGCATGTTATCTAACGTCAAAATGAAATAATGAAATTAATATTCCTAATTAGAAATAATAATTATAAAATTATGTCCCTTGTCAATTTCAAGACAAGAAAGTTATCTCAATCCTGTGACGTAAAATTTCTTGATAACAAGTCCGCGAGGTTATTATCAGTTCCTGAAATCGGAATTATTGAAAAGGCGAATTCTTGTAGTAAAAGAACCACCTGTGAATCCTTGCGTGTTTCATAGTTCTCGAAGTGATAAACGTGAGCGGACTGTGGTCTGTGTAGATAAAGAACTTTCTCCCTATCAAGTACTCAGACAGTTTTTCTAAGCACCACCCCACAGCGAGCAGTTCGCGCTCTCCTGTAGCGTATTTTTGTTCTGCCGGAGTAAGCTTGCGTGAGACAAACAAGCATGGATGTAGTATCCCTTCATAGCATTGAAGCAAACAACCTGCAATTCCGGAGCTGGATGCATCGTCTCCATATTCTTTGCCTTTTCTTGTTGAAGTTCAAGTTGTAGTCCTTCAATAGAGCTATAATGGCTTTCCTTAAGATCAGCAACCTTCTCGGGCAATCCTATTTGTTTATCCTCAAGTTGTTGTAATAGATCTTCATTCTCATCTAATAGACCAACAATCTGAAACATTTTGGAATCTACATGTTTCTGGGACTCAACTTTGAATTTCTCATAATCTATCTTT
This sequence comes from Oreohelix idahoensis, assembly GCA_024509875.1. NCBI lineage: Eukaryota > Metazoa > Mollusca > Gastropoda > Stylommatophora > Oreohelicidae > Oreohelix > Oreohelix idahoensis. Next base: position 47,635 of record JAMPIV010003110.1, on the reverse strand, counting down.
AATTGTTCCAGCTCACTGGTGAGAGCCCTTTCCTTATCATTCTCATACCAGATCCCCTGTTTTAAATTTCCTAATTCCACATGAGGAGTAGGTTTACTAAGTTCTGACTTACTAAGTTGTAACTTACTGTTTTTCTCACTTAGTCGTTTAATATTATCTCTGAGTTCAGAGTTTTCTTTTCTGAGAGCACACAATATATCAGACTCTGAATTTACATAAGTCTTGGTCTCATTGGTCTTACGTTTAAAATTCTCATATTCTGCTTTCACAGTAACCAACTCATGAGTAAGAGATTGCTCTTTATCCTTCTTCTCTCTCAACTCGAGTCTCAATTTCGACATATCACGAACAAGACCCTTAATTTGAGCAACTTGTGATTGAATTCTGGCCTCCAAAGCCTCATTTCCTTTACAAAACGTATCATTAATATCAGTACCCTTATCAGAACAGTCATCACTGATTTTGGAACTCTTATTCTGACATGCTGCAATGTTATCTTGCAGTACCAAAACCTCAGAGTTCAGAGCTTTATTCTCCCTCAAGGCAGTATCTAATGACTCCTTACATTTTGAAAAATCAACTGTTAATGATCGAAAATTAGATCCATCTACATCTGCTTGTGATTTTAATGCTTTCACCTCATCATATAACTCATCAATCAATCTTTCCCTATCATCAATGATTCTCAATAACCTATTTTCCTTCCAATACCATTCTTCTTCAATTGAGGACTGATCACCTCCTTCCATTTCTACCTCCTTCAGATTTTTCATAATAAAGTCCTGAAGACATGGTCCTTGTAACCCAGACTTCTTTCCTTGCCTGAGAAAATACTCAATGGCAGACATGGTGCTACGTTTCTCAATAACTTATATAAGTAAATTATTTGTCAATAAATATACTATGAACATATGAGCTTAATTAATTCAAAGTAACTATGATATTTACTATAGCCAGAGACAAAAACAGGTGACGATAAACAATGGATGGAACAAGCAAATGAAATGATATATTCAATTATACGACGCTATGAAACAGATAAAAAGAAACTAAGTAAGTACTAGACCTAATAATTAGAGAAATAAAATGTTTAAAGTAACATTACAATAATTTACGATACAAGTCGTCCTAAACTAACAATGAGACAGAGAGATTTTTAGATCACGAACGAATAAAATAGTGACAGAAAACGGAAAGTAATTTATGTAAATTAAATGACGTAGGCACGTGACGTCACAACTAGCACAAGCAAAGTGATTATATGGCTAACTGAAGAAACATTTATATCCTAACTCAAAAGAAAAATTAATAATCAGTTAGATCCTCAGTCAGCAAATATAAGCAATTATCCCTAAAAGTCGTTAAAATTGCTTAAATCTTCCAAAGGAATATAGAAGCAATGATAAGCCCTATCCATCCTCCCGCGAAGTTACATAAAATACATTGATAGTAAACACGTAATGATAAGTACTAGAACTGCAAAGTAGGACAGGCAAGTGACAGTGGAGGAAAAATTGAAGGCCAAAGCTAGCCAACTGGACAACACACTAGTCGAAAGCTCTAATTTAGACAAGAACTTATCTTCATGTGGTCATGCCATTGTGATCCCAAAAAATAAACCACAACCAGATGCTCCCAGCTGTGTGGCTTGTTTTCATTGAGAAGCAAACTTGACCGGTTGATTGAAGATTTACAAACGTGATATTGAAAGAAATTCTGTTGAAATACTTCTCCGGTTGCTCTGGAGGTTTAACAAGTGTATGGATTGTCTTTCTGGTTCTATGTGATGGGTCAGGATCAAAAATTGAATGACATCCGATCGATTTGATTCAGCGACTCAGCGACCGTTAATCGGAGTGATGACTCGACCTTGACCTTCGTAACGTGATGTGTAAATTTGAGTTGCCAGCTTGGACCTGCGCCTTGAATGAGACTTTCTTGAACTGTTCAATTTCCACTGTTACTTTGTCTGTGACGAACTGAATTGATCTTGAAGTTGTTTCCACTAGAATCTTCCCAACTTGAAGCCTGATTCATGAACATTAGTTCGTTCAATTGGGTAACGGAAAAGATGAATTCTGAAAATTGTCCGAACACTTTCTGACACCAGTATGTTACGGTCTCCCGCTGTACCTTTTCTTGTTAGTTGTTATTAAAAGATTCAGCACCGTTGGACGTGAGTTTATTGGGTTGCTTGTCAATATTTCAGATATTATAATTCATCCATTCTAATTCCAGCTTTATAGTTCGATTGCAGTTTTAAGCCATTATTGTGTGATTAAATAATTATTATCTTCAGTGTCGTTATTGTATATTAATTCTTCCGCAGTGTTGGTTAGATTATAGTTAGTCTTAGAAATACCTGTGATAATCTGGACTGACCTTGCAAGGATTAATGACAGTCACAGCACAGAGTGAGAACTTGCATAATTCAGGCAATCAACAAGTTCCATTGACGACTGAACAATTTAATATATACTTTTACACAATGGGTGTAACACATTTCACACATTTAACTTGGCTTCATCATAGTTCTAAGCTCTACACAATGTTCCTCTCACAGACTTAGCTCGTCTGGGTTAACCGTTAAGTTTATAGCGTAATAGAGTGTGCAACCAACTCTTACCGAATCCGATCTTTAGAATTATTATCCCTTCACAATACTAGTGAGTACATTATCTGTAAATCTATAGATCCTGTCTATGTATCATTATTCAACATCTTTGGCTTGCATCGCCAGGCTTTAACTGCCATATATATATAAGTTCAAGGTTAACGTAATCTGCTTTGTTCGCGATTCTAATCCGGACTCTACCTGGTCCTATAATCAATTTGATACTGATCCTTACGCTATCTTACACTTTCCAGTGGATCTGCCGTTCCACATATATTTAATCAGTGGCTATGCCACATATTCAAACACGATCCTTAAGTGGTTTTACCACACATTCCAACACTGCCATTCGGCTCAATGGCCACACATAGACTAAAATGTAACTAGGCTAGACGCGTCATACATCGATTTGCGCGATTTCTGGTCTTAGTTTAATTGAGGTGTCCCGTGGTGCACGCATGCGAATGTGGCCAACATTCACATGCCTGCAAGCCGCGAAACAGTCCTCAACAACAAGCTCTTAAAATCCGGCAGGAAGTGGGTTAGTAGAAAGTGTCAACGGAAGCCTCACAACGATGTTATGTAAACTGGGACAAGAGAAACCTGAAGATTGGGACCTTTATATACCTGCAACTTTATTCGTCTACAGGGAAGCTCCACATACTTCCACAGGATTTTTCCCAACTACACTTTTATTCGGCAGACCTATTAAGGGGCCGCTTGAAGACTTACTTCGGTCCCTGACAGACCAGAAGGCTGATGAGACAGTCGTCTCAGCCAGTAAATATATGTCGGAATTAAAGGAACGGTTAAAACTAGGATGGGACCTAGCAACGACCATTCTTAAGCGAGCACGCGCAAAGCACGCTAACCGATACAGGGACGCCGCGAAAGAATGAGAATTGCAAGCAGGAGAGAAAGTTTTGTTGCTACTTCAACCGGGAACCACAAACTACGTATCGGATGGCAAGGGCCGTTTACCGTCCTGAAAAAAAGATCTCAAAGGTTAATTATCAGATCTCTTTTAAAGGAAAGAAGAAGGTCTGCCATGTAAATCTGTTAAAGAAATACTTGGAAAGACCAGTGCCGACCTCCGAACATTTCCTGGCGATCGCCAAAACTGACGAAGATGATGATAGTGGCAGGGAAATTCCACGGCAAACGCACGGAATCTTCCAACAATGTCAAACTCGGCGACACTCTTTCAAGCGCAAACGGAATACATTCCAGAGAAAGAAAACGTTGGAGCAGACTTCATGAGTAGGAATTGGAGAGACGGAGGGGGAAGATGTGTGAAGATAACAGTCACCCAGAATCTACTGATATAAGAAATCTCTTTCCATAAAGTGGACATGACGTGGTTTTATATCTTTAAGCGGGAACGTCTGTGACAGATTATGGAAATAATTTTCATCTATCTATTTCTTTATCTACACTTTTCTTTTACCTAGTTCTCATCTAAGCCTGTTGGTTAACATAAAACCATTCCTATACTCATTATCTGATCTTTTTCTAATTAGTGCGCATATGTTATTGCTGTTCGCTATCTTTCTTTGATGATGTTCAACAAGCAGACCATTAGCTAACGTGAGCTGTATTATTTTACACCAGCGATCGAAGATCGTTGTAATAGGATCAGACAGCGATCAAGGTGGAGATAATTTTGGAACTAAGGGAGAAAATTTTATTACTCCTCTTGTAAACTGGTCGCGAAGCGGTAAGACGTGTTTTTGCTAACCTCAAACTACACAAGCCTGATAGTCCTTTTTAGGACGAGACACAGTGGAGATTTTTCAGCGAACTACTCAAGTTTTCAGATAAGTTGACATTTTATTTAGTGCAGTTAGTTTTAGATAATTGGTAGCTAGAAGTATTAATATAACTTAGGAATTACAATAATAGAAATTAAATAGCGCCACGTGGCAATTGCTTGAGTGAGATCTGGCAGCCATCTTGATAGACATATTTCAAGTGGTGATTTCTTTTGTAGTTTGTTGTTAGGATTAGATTATTGCAGCTAATGTTAAGTATTAGGGGACTATTGAACTATTGTTATAAATATTTGTATAATTTAGGATTTGTGAGGAAAATAAAATAAAATAAGCCAAAAGCCATAGATTACAAATAATTATATTCAAATATCAAAGTATAATTTAAAGACAACAAATATAGTTACCTGGTAAAAATTCGAACTAGATATAACTGTTAAACTAGGTCTACTAGACAGGTTTAAAAGTGTTTCTTAAATAATATAAAATTTAAAAAAAAGGAAAGGAGAAAGAAAGAATTTTCACAACTTAAGAATTCTATTAAATACGCTTGATAGACATTAAATATAAGTGGTGATTCCTTTTTAGTTTGTTATAAGTAGGACTATTAGCGTTTAACATTTAATAAGTATCGTTTGGAGTAATTAATTTAAAAAAAAGAAAGAAATTAAATAGATCCAATCGACACGTGGCATTTGCTTGTGTGAGATCTGGCAGCCATCTTGATATATATAACTTAAGTGGTGAATGCCTTTGTAGTTTGTAGTAAGTATTAGATTATTGCAGATAATATCAAGTATTAAGAGACTATTTAACTAGTGCTATAAATATTTGTATAATTTAGGAAGTGTAGTGAGAAAAAAAACCAAAACTTTAGATTACAAAATAACATTCAACCATCAAAATAAAAGAGTAGTAGCAAATTAAAAAGCAGAAAAATGCCAACAATAACCAGAGCACAGTCCGGGGAAGGAAAAGCGTGGGCCAAGAAATCTGAAAATGACAAAACACCAAAATGGACAGAAAAAAACAGGACCACGAACCCTGAAGTCAGAGTCACAGAAATAAAGGACCGGATTGAATCAATAACGGAAAAACTGGAAGGAGGTCCAGAAGTACAAACAACAAAAAGCATAATCAACAAAGGAGAAAGCTCAGGAACTAGCACAGTGAACAAAAAGAAAGGACCCAGGGGAAATGATAATCAGGACAACCAGGTAAACACAAACAAAACAAGTCATGAAACCAGAGGAGAAAACAAAGAAGACTCCAACCGAAAGGGAACCCCCTAAAAGTGAAAATAACACAAATAGCTGGAACAGAAGCCACGCTTCGATCTCTCCCGGACGACAAAATCCTGGTGATCCTTGAAAAAGTCATTGACAAAAAAGCCATTGCCAAAATACAAAAACATAACAGTGGAATAATACTCACACTAAATGTAACGGAAAAAACCAAAAATTTACTGCAAGAACTGCAGGACAAACCAAAAATGATTCAACTGGCCCACAACATCAAAATCCAAATAGAGATGTTAAAAGAAACCAGAAAAAGTGTGATAAAAGGTATAAACCCAACCCTGTCAGGGGAGGAAGTGCTAAAGAATCTGTCTAAACAGAACCCAGATTTAAAGCTGGTGCACGTTGAACGTATAAAAGTGAAAGGCAGTATAGTAACCCCAGTGATAGTGATTACAACAGAAGGTAGGGAACCCCCCAAGACAGTACTATTTGGGAAAGCACAAAAAAACACAGAAGCCTTCATTCCCCCAGTGTTGCAGTGCTCCAACTGCATGAAGTTTGGCCATGGTCGCCACACTTGCAGGGGGAAGGCAGTGTGTAGGTTTTGTGCGGAGGCACACCCTTTCACGCAGTGCGAAAAGGCGAAGTCAGATACTGACTATAAAAAGGATAATGCAAACAGAAAATGCATTAATTGCAAAGGAAACCACAGCGCCAGATTCCAGGGCTGCCCAGTTTATCAGCAGACCAAAAAAGCACTGAAGGAAGCTATAACAACCCAAACCCCTTTCAAAACGGTCATTAAAGAATTAAAGGAAAACAATATTTATACAAGCACTAAAGTTATAACAGAAATTAAGAGTGTGCAAGAGGAAGTCAAAATGATTAAGTCACAGTTGGCAAAAGAAAGTAAGAACCAGTTAGAAAGCAATAAAACAGTACCAAAAAACCAGTCGGATGATTCAACTACATCCTCGGAAGATACGAATGCACTGAAAAGTGCAGAGGCAATACTACAAGAAATGAAAGCCATACAACACCAAATTGCCCAGGATGTAGTTAAATTGTCAGAACTGAAAGAAGAAAATGAAATGATGTTAGTTAAACTATCTGAACTGAAAGATGATAATGAAATAACACTAAAAAGGATAGAAAATCAGAGACAGGAGATTAACATAGACAGAGAAGCATTAGAAAAGAACAGTGGCAAACAAAAGCAAGAAGCTAAATGGAAAGAATGGGTAACAAAAACTGTCAAGCACTTAGAGAGAGTTATGATAGATGAACAAACAGAAGAAACGTCACAAACCCAAGTATTGAAAAAAGTCTTTAATTACATTAAGGAATCACCACGCAGAGTAGGCCTTATGCCTCAAGCAACGAATAGGGCCAATTCAAACTAAGAAGCAAACTAATAGTTCTAACACAAAACAAAAGGGATACTAGTTAACTTTTAAATTCAATAATAAAGGATATAGAATTATACAGTGGAATTGTAGGGGTATCAAAAAGAATTTTGCACCCCTACTTGCAGAGACAGGAGGAACTACCGCTATATATGCTCTTCAAGAGACCCATTTAAACCCAAATAGTAGATATAGTTGTAAGGGCTTTAAGATACTTAGGCACGATAGGAAAGAAGGTAGAGGAGGGGGTGTCGCAGTCTTAGTTAGCGAAACATTAAAAATTATAGACTGGGAAGCATTTGATACAACTAACATAGAAGGTATGCAGGTAACTATAGCAGCAGAACCAAACAATCTAACAATCCTAAACTTATACGCTAAAGATGGCACAATTAAAGATGAAGAAATACTAGCCATAAGCACCAGACTAGGCCCCAAAACAGTCATAGTAGGCGATTTTAACTCCCATCATTATGCTTGGGGTGGACAACATGCAGACAATGCAGGAAAGCTCCTACTTGACTTCATAGAAAATAACGACCTGCTAATATTAAATGATGGAACTGCAACTAGAATTAATCAACAAGCTAACAGGGCAGACTCAGCAATAGACATAAGTATAGCAACTAACAACCTAGCGAATGTAAATTGGGAAGTGTTACAAGACACAAACTCAGATCATCTGCCCATTGTAATAACCATGCATGAAAAAGTCATTCCAAACCCAGAACTAGAGAAACCGACTTTCAACTATAAAAAAGCAGACTGGGAAGCCTTCCAATCAGACCTGGAGGTGATGGAATATAAAGACATGGATACAGATGATACTGACTTGTGGGCAGAAACACTGACCAATGAAATTCTGGAAATAGCAATAAAATATATACCAAATAAAAATATGCCACAGCACCTAAAACCAATAAATAACAACAATAACATTAATAAGAAAAAAAAAAACTCAGTGGAACAAAGAACCAGTTGCCTGGTGGAATAAAAGTTGTGCAGAAATTCATGAGAGAAGGAAAAGGGCCTTACAAAAATATAGAAATAACAGAAGAGAAGAAAACTATGATGAGTATAAACATATTAGGAATGAATCTAACAGAATAATATTTAAAGCCAAAGAAACTAACTGGAAGGAGTTTTGTCAGTCACTTAAACCTAGCACCCAAATTAAAGAAGTATGGAAAAAGCTTAAGGCAATCAAAGGGAACAATAAGAAAACAATAATGCCAACAATCAAACTACCAAAGAGAGCAGAAACAGATAAAGAAAAAGCTAATGCCCTTGCTGAGTATTTCTATAAAGTCAGTGCAAAAAGTAGTCTTGGACAGGAAGAAAATGAGAGAAGAGAAAGACTTAGGATACAGTTTTCAAAAGAACTACCAGACCAGATAGATGAAACAAACTATTTAGATGCTGATATAACAGAGGAAGAAGTAACTAGTGCAATAAATGAGAAATCTAATACTGCCTCAGGGCATGATATACTTAGTTATGAAATACTTAAGAAAGTACCCAAAAAAACTATAAACAAAATGACTTCTCTATATAACAAAATCTGGAGCTTAGGAAAGATACCAAAAGCATGGAAAGTAGCTATGATAGTACCCATCCTAAAACCCAATAAGGAAGCCCATGATGTAAGTTCATATAGACCTATCTCCTTAACATCACAACTAGGTAAAATACTTGAAACTGTTGTAAACAAAAGAGTTAAATTCTACCTAGAAAAAAACCAGTTGTATAGCCCAAACCAGTCAGGGTTTAGAGCAGACAGAAGTACAGTAGACCAGCTTGTAAGATTAGAACATGATGTAAAGCTAGGGTTCAAGAGGAAAGAGAAAACAGTGGCAGTCTTTCTAGATGTAGCTAGGGCATATGATGAATGCTAGCGAGATGGAGCTCTTTACAAAATGAAAAAGATTGGCATTACTGGTAAAACTTATAGGTATCTAGAAAACTTTTTACAGGACAGGTATTTTGCTGTACAGGTGAATAATGATAGGTCAGAAATATATGAACAACAGAAAGGGATTCCTCAAGGATCAGTGATTTCTCCTTCAATTTTCACTATAGCTGTAAATGATTTAGCAGATGAATTTAATGACATAAAGAACGCAGTATCACAATTTGCAGATGATTGTGCCATTTGGCGATCTGGAAAAAACTTGAACCATGTTTACCAAAAACTTCAAAAACAAATAGACAAAGTTTCAGAGTGGATGAAAAGTTGGGGCTTCCAAATTAATGTAAACAAAACAGTAGGTAGGATATTCAGCAAAGGAAATTTAAAAAAAAATAACAAAATCAATATAACCATTAAAGGTCAGAAAATATGTACATCCTTAACAACAAGATTTCTGGGCATAACTTTAGATAAACAACTAAATTATAATAAACATATAGACAATTTAGTAGAAAGCTGTAGGGGACCCCTAAATATACTGAGGATTGTTAAAGGTAATGGATGGGGGGCCAGCAATAAAATAATGCTTATGTTCTACAAGTCTTTCACCAGGGGGAAACTGGATTATGCCAGCATAGTCTATGACTCAGCTGCAGCTTCTAACAAAGCAAAATTGGACAGGATTCAAAATGCAGCCATGAGAACCATTACAGGTGCATTTAGATCAACACCAGTAGAAGCGCTAGAAGTAGCTCTTGGCATACCACCCCTTGGTCTAAGACGGAAAGAACTAAGATTAAATTATTGGAGTAAAGTAGCACGAGAAGTGACCCACCCAGCACATAAAGCATTTGTCAAAAACCAACCAAGTGTATGGGACGTCCCCTTAAACAAGGATAGGTATCCAACAGGGTGGAGAACTATAGAAGATCTAACGCAGCACAAAGAACTATCAAACACAATTAAAAATAGTAATAAATATAGAAGCAAAATACCACCCTGGGAACTAAAAACACCAATCATAGACTACTCACTTACTGAAAAGATCAAACAAAACATAGAAGATATGGAAGCCAAAATGATAAGTAGAAAATTCATAGATCAACTAACTAAACAAAGTCTGGCCGTCTACACTGATGGATCTAAGGGTGATAGTGGGCAACTAGGTGCCGGAGTTGTAATACCACAATGGAAAATAAAAAAGAGCTACAGTGTAACTGAAGGGGCTTCGATTTTTACCGCAGAGATGGTAGCAATTCTTAAAAGTTTAGAAATAATTGAAGATAACCCACCAGAAGCTGTTACGATATTTACAGATTCACTATCATCACTTCAAGCACTAGAACAACCAGGTAAATGTAGCCGGCCAGACATAAAGGAAGAAATTCTAACAATAAATACATCACTAGGGAACAGAGGATGTAGTGTGAGGCTAGTGTGGGTTCCAGCACATATAGGTATTGCTGGTAACGAGTTGGCAGATCAGAACGCCAAGAATGGAAGAACAAGTAAAAACAATATAAGAGCAGGACTGGGAAGATCCGAGATCAAGAGCCAAGTGAAGATAACTATAAACGAGGAATGGAAGACAACGTGGAAGAACAGTAGAAAAGGCAGACATGCGTTCAAACTGCTGAAAGAACCAACGAGGACGTGCCAAGTCAGAGAAGAATTAAAGATACCATCAAACAAAAAATTGTGGCGTCTCCGCCTCGGTGCAGCATACTTTATGATAGAAGAACCACACTGCCAAGAGTGTCAGGAAGAGAATGACATAGACCACTACCTGATCCACTGTAAAAAGTATGAACAACAAAGGCTTGAATTAATAACTTACTATAGAAATCACAATATAGACTTGACAGGTGATAAGGTTTTAAGTATAGATGCCCCAAGAGAAGCCCAATCAATACTTAAAAGATATATTCATAAAACAAAGGAAAACATATAAGGTTAGTAACAAAACAAAAAAAATATAAACACAAAATAAAAAGAAAAAAAAAAACTTACTAACTACTCATAGGACAAGGAAAGACAACAAGGTATTAAATAAAAAAAAAACAACTCAAAAAGAACAATTACTAATACAAAGTAAAACCAAGTGTACAGGACAATAGTTATCAAGAAACAATACAAGAGAAAATAAAATGGACAAATACTAATATAAATTGAAATCAGCAACTGCTAAAGACAAAAGGTATTTAAATCGAATACAAAATTTAAAAATAAAGTGACACTAAATACCCCAATTATAACCAAATTTCAGGTTGAACAGGGTAGACCGAGATGGAACGAGAAGAGGCAATAATGGTCAGCTGTTAAGTGCCCGCCCTCCACCCATCACCTCATCAAAACAACAACAACAACAACAGATCAAAGGATGCTGCTCGCTAGAAGGCCAGATGAAAAGAGACGTGTAAAATTTGCATTGATTAGCAAATTACGTTATGCCTGATTCTAGTTTTCGGCTATAGCGTGAAGAACGGCTTTGATGTACACATAGCCAAAATTTGCACGAAGATTTAAAACGAAGGTGTCAACATCTGGCAGATGAGTCTGGTTTTTAGGTCTATAGGGGCCATTTTTCTTTGATTTTAGATGTATACTAGCCGCCATTAAAAACGCATCGAAATCGTGACATGTTTTCACGGTTGAAATGTTTATGCAAGTGAGCGATTTTCAAACCCCGAAAGTGTGCAAGTGATGAATTGCATGTATTCCCACTACCTGTCGATGTGATGTTTACCTCAAATTTTGCGTGCTTCTGCAAAACAAGGTTTTTGATAAATTCTGGCTTTATTAAAATCGAATCACATTGAATATTTGGCACACGCATTAGTCACGTTTCAGCGAGTAAAAGGCCATTATCTGTTTTCATCGAAAGAAAGTATGTTAATGTTTTTGCGATGGCAAGCTGTTGGTATGCTCAGCAGTGAAATGGCGACCAGAGAAGTTGCCAGACATTTCAATTGTGACCAGTTCACTATAGTGAGGCTGAACCAGCGATTTCGGGCGACAGGTACCACCAATGACCGTCCCAGGCTTGGTCAACCTCGTGTAACAACACTAGCTCAAGCTCGCCAAATTCTATTGTTACATCTGCGCAATCGCTTCCAAACAGCAACTCAGACAGCAGCTGTATTGATGCTGTAGGGGGTCATACACGGTATTAATGATGGCTGTGACTGAATGACAGTGAGTGCGACTTTTTTTTACACCTGGGGTTGACAACTGCTTAGGAGCCGGTTCTGAATTGTCTCATGTTTAATAATACAGCAAATTTGGGTTAGTAAATGGATCAGAAATGTAAAATCAGTGGTTTCATGTATTTTAAATTTAGCACGAAGAGTTGCGGTTCATAAACTAATGCGATGCGTTTTTAATGGCGGCTAGTATATACTTGTATATACCAGAGCATTCTAACTCAAATTTACTCAGTACTCCTCAGCTTTTAAGACATCTAGCGGCGATTTCTAGAAATCCTTTGCATTAAGTGAAGTTTCTTAGTTTATCGCTGGAGAATAGTCTAGAAGAAGCTTGTGTGAAGGTAAATACTGTACTAGTAGTTTTGAGTGATTTAGCTAGTTAAATCGTTCAATTATATCTCTCTAAGATTTTTGTGCAGAGTGATTTACTAGATAGGTCCGTCGGTGATATCTTTTTAAGTTTTACTGTGTTACAGTGGATAGCAGAATAAACAAATAATAATTTCTAGCTAAACCCTTCCAGCTATATATATATATATATATATATATATATATATATATATATATATATATATATATATATATATATATATATATATATATATATATATATATATATATATATATATATATATATATATATAATTAACTGCTAGTAACCAGTCAGAGAATATTTTAACCTACTAAGTAAATGCACTGATTCATCATACGTATTGACGAAATAAGTATTTATTTTTAATTCGTGATGATTGGGTTTTTATATGACTAGAATTTATTTCACAGAAGTTTTAAACGATAAGACAAGCTCTAAGCTTGTAGTTTATAATTTAAAGTTAAAAAACCGGAGTAAAGATATTACATTTTACGAGGGGTAAGGATAGAATTGTCTATACTATACTATGTTAAGTATTGTGTATGTTTTTCTCTTTATACAGTTTTTTGGTCAAACCCTAAACCTTACCAGTGGCTTCCATATGAATCTGAGAATAACTTTGTTACTAACAGAACATTCTGATATAAATATCGGGTTTTCATGGTGACCTGTCTGGCCACGTGTTTTACACCCAGAAAGAGACAAAGTACCAACCCTTATATTATTAAGAATAAATTGTAAACTGGACATATAGATATCCAGATTTATTTTTTCCCAAAGTTCATATACATTCAGCCTGGGGTGGCGAATTAATCAAATATTGACAATACCTGTATAACGACCCCTGTGTTGTGAAGAAGATTGATCCTGAACCGATTTTATTTACCTGACAGTCGATTTAACGATTGAAGATTCCAAGCTACTGTACACTGTGAACATTAGATCTCATAATTATTTTACTACCTGGAGAAAAATTGAAGTGACATTTATCAGCATCCTACTCACAACAGTGAATCAAGAGTTTCCCAACATTTTGATTAAATAGTCTTTTTGGAGAAACTGGGGCTTGATTCGCCAAGAAAACCAACCTTGGATGGGCTGGGTGTACCTTAACAATTGTTCCAGCTGTTGTGAAAAGAACCTATTTAGGTAAGAGAGAGACGGATGGTGATCACAAGTTTGTCAGAGCGAGAGAATGCAGGATGAATAATTCTTTCAGTTTATAACCCATGTACTAACTTTGTATTTTTATGTGCAAGTTTTGCTATTGCTGTCCCTTTCAGAATAGATTAACGTATAACTCTGTCCTTTACTGTAGAGGGAATTTTTAGACCATAGCGTAAAAACCTTTGACTCTTTTGGGGGTTAATAACTTTGCTCTAACGGGGCTCTTGTCTCAACAGAGAGAGGGAGGATTAAACCTATGAGTCTAACTCTTTATTAATTCATTAACTGTATGTTTATTTGTATTTGATTTGATAGTCCTAATATTATTGTTGTGAAGTTTCTTATGATAAATAAAATTTACATAAACTTTAATTACGTGTTTTGGTCAGCTCGTTCCAAAAGATTCCTATTCCATAGATATATAGTGTACACGTCTGTGCGTCTAACTGTTGTCACTTATGTGTGAGTGTATGTGAGTGGTTGATATATGTATATTACTATATATTCTGATAGACTGTCTGACTAACCAAGTTCTGTTGTAGAGATAGGCTGAAGGAGAGAAAGCTTCACGAGTTCAGGGACAGCCTCTACCTATTTTCCCACCATTTCACTCGTGTAAAATCTATCTCTTATATTATCTCTCACTGACTCACCACCTGTTCTAGTCTATTCAGAAGGGACCAATCTATGTCTTAATTCCCCTATCAAAAATCTACGACACTATGAAAAGATAAGGTGACAGGATATCACCTTGTCTTACAACAAGTTGTCCTGGACTCTTCTGACTTATGGTTTGCTGTCCTCACATAATTTCTGCCAGACTTGTAGAAGGTCTGTATAGATTGAATCAGAGGTGCTGGAATGTTCTTTCTTGCTAAACATTCCCAAAGTTTGCTCCAGGGGAACCTGTCATGCAAACGCCTTTTCCAGATCTATGAAACAGATATGAATCTTACTCTTAAAGTCAAGAGCCTTTTCACACAGCTGTCTGAGTGTTAAGATTAGGTCTCGAGTACTTGGGTTTGGCCGGAACCCACACTGGACCTCATCCAATTGTAGCTCAGCTAGGCGTCTCTGCTCTAGGATTCTAGAGTAGATTTTACCAGGGACACTGAGAAGAAATATGCCTCTATGGTTTCCATATTGTCGATTGTCACCCTTTTTGAAAATCGGTGTAATGATGGCAATCTCCCAATCCTTCTGTATGGTTGCACCACGCTGCCTGTAGGGCCATTAAGAGTAATAGGTCGCCTGCTGCTCCCATGTCCTGCTGCTTTGCCCATTTTGATTTTCTCCAGTGCTGCCTTCAGTTCTTCCATCTTTATGTCATCTTCACCACCATTGGTGTTCTCTTCTATGCTAGCGGTTATCATTTCTGATGCTTGACCTTGCTCACCATCAAGGAGTTCTGAAAAATATTCTTTCCATCTTTCCATCACTTCCTTCGGGGAATTAAGCAATT
Organism: Oreohelix idahoensis; assembly: GCA_024509875.1. NCBI lineage: Eukaryota > Metazoa > Mollusca > Gastropoda > Stylommatophora > Oreohelicidae > Oreohelix > Oreohelix idahoensis. Next base: position 32,488 of record JAMPIV010003110.1, on the reverse strand, counting down.
TGGCTTGCTTGTCCTTTATAAATTTAAGAGGGCACTGTTTTTCCTTTCTCCTGTTCTTTAGTGTCTTATATAACAATTTCCGGTTTCCTTGAGCGTCTTTTTCTAGCTTTTCTCCAAATTCTTCCCACGACTTCTGTTTTACTTTACTTTACCTTGTTCTTTGATTCTGTTCTGAGTGTCACGTATTCTCTATATTTCTCCTTTTGTCCTGCTGTCTTTTTAGCTCCTAAGTATTGTTTCCATGCCCATTTTCTTCTCTTTTGTTTTCTCTTTAACTTCCTCTGTCCACCAAGGTGTCCTCTTTCTCTTGTTCCCAAGTCGGACTTCACCACATGCTTCTGCAGCAGCTGTCTTTATGGTGTTCTTGAATTTATGCCAGAGAGTTTCCAAGTCTTCAAGTTGTTCTTCTGTGTTACTCACCGCTGCAGCAATAAGCCCCTGATATCTGGTCTTAATTTCTGTCTCTCTCAGCTTGTAGGTCTTAATGCTCATTTCTCCTGTTCGTTTACATAGTTTCTTGCGTGATGTTAGGCAGTGCCTGGGCTGAGCAACTCTTTCAGTTGTTCTTTTGATGGTTAGCAGGTAGTGATCACATCCAATCTCTGGCCCCCTCCAGACTCTAGCATCAAGGACATGCTTGAAGGAGCTCCTCCTAACTATGGCATAGTCGATCACTGACTTCTCATTCTTTGTTGGTTCACATCTAATGTAAGCATGTATGCACTTGTGGGGAAACTTTGTGTTTGTAATGATCCGATTCTGTTCACTGCAGAATCTAAGGAGTCGCTTTCCATTGTCATTAAAAGTATCTTCTCCCTATATCTTCCGATATCTCCACCCCATCTAGAATGGTCACATATTCTACAAGTTAAAAATATGAACTATTGAATAGTGAAACTGCAGCACCGACTGCTTAACATCTGTGCCCAACATATGAGGAACAGAGAAAGTGAATATGACCATCGCCAACACCATTTCTAGAAAAATTCTACGGAGATATCTATAGCTTCAGCTGACCACTGCTTTCTTTGAACATATTCAAGTTGACATATGAGGATGAACGAAGTAGAAAAAGATATCTTATTGTATATTTGGTTATGTTGATTATGATATTGAATTGAAATATTCTGTCAAGTGCTAAGAATATCCAAGTTAGGAAGATCAGTAATACTAAAGCTACAGTTGACAAAGATTTACACAAACACTAACTTTCAATTTCAGTAGTGGCTTGCACGATGATAAACCAGCTCACGAACACAACGGCAGAGAATCTTGACATCAACTTCATGGCGGATGTTGCTCGGACAGTCAGCTTCAGCAGATGTGAATGATGCCTGGTTGGGGTCTAAGGTTATTTATTGCAGTCTCTTATAAGGCACAACAATATTTCTATGCATGAATATATATTAGGTTGCTAGCCACGTATCATAATGATATTAATGAGTTAATTTCTAGTAATGACAAACAAAACAGCAGTATAAAGCGTAATGTAGTACCTGCATGCAATACGTTATAATTAAAGGATTGTGACGTAGCTCATATGCTCTGTTTATCTATCTATCTATATATATATATATATATATATATATATATATATATATATATATATATATATATATATATATATATATATATATATATATACAGTATATATACATAATACGCACCCTTAACGCACACACACTCACGCACACAAAATTCAAATAATAGAGTTATTAATACTTGGAGGTGATATTTGAAACGGTATATGGTTCCCACTTCTACGCTGCTAATTTGTTGCAGTAAAAGATTAAAAGCCCCGTGCAGAGCCCAGGAGTCCATGAAGAGACGCAGAAAGAACATGCCTGTTGTTGACTTAAACATATGACAAGAGGCTACTAATATTACTTGTACATACAGCTGATAACCTCATTATGTAAAACACATTATTATATAAATTACCGCTGCATAAACAAATTAATACTTGTGTGTAGGATGTATGCTACTGGACGAGATGACATGGTGACGTCATGCTCTAAAGTAGGGGCCCTCACAGTGGCCTATATCGACCCCCAACTATCGATATCGACATCCAAGAGGTCGATAAATCTCCGGGCTTGACTAATCTTATGGGGTTGAAAAACAAAGTACAAAATACAGTCATAGAATCTCACATGTAATATTAACTCCCGTGTGTGTGTGTGTGTGTGTGTGTGTGTGTGTGTGTGTGTGTGTGTGTGTGTGTGTGTGTGTGTGTGTGTGTGTGTGTGTGTGTGTGTGTGTGTGTGTGTGTGTGTGTGTGTGTGTGGGTGTGTGTGTGGATCTAGAAGCTAAATCATTGTTCAAAAAAAAAAATCTCAGTGACTGTAGGAGCAATGTAAATACTGCTACAATTATTAAAATCTTTGTGCAGGAATTGAGCCGTTTCTAAATCACACTGCCAAGTTTGTAATGTCTGTTGCTTTTGTTTATACATAAAATTTTGACTTGTTTTTTTCGAGGGTGCTCCGTTTAATCTAGACATTGGAACGTCGGTTATATTAGGGCGCATGTCCAAATATAAAAGACCTTGCAGTCTGGAATAATATTCTGCTATGACTGAAACTGGTTTTAGCTACGTAAATGCAGATTATCACAGCAAGGGAAAAGACTGGAACTGGAAGTGCATAGTGATAAAGGCTAAAACTGACCAATCAAATAACACTTCCCTTGTTAAAGTTCATCAACAACATCCTTCTCATTAATTAATTTAATCCGTTCAACAAAAAAGTCATGTTAATTTTTGTTGCCTGTGCAGTCCCTTCCATATTTTATTTATTTAGTTTTTGTTTGCATGAAGTCGATTAAGGATCAAGAACTCGATGGAAGCGTCGGGACTCACAAAAGTGTGGGGTCCCTGCTCTACAGGTAGACAAAAACAATGATGAGAAGATTTAAAATGTTTATGAGAACAAATACGACGAGTGATGGTCATAATTCACTAAGAGATAAACACCCAACATCTAGACTCATACACATATCTCTAATAATACAATTATAGAGACATTTTGACGAACAGATAATGTTATCAAAATAAGATCATGCAAGGCATGAGGACCTCCAAAGAAATACATTCCAGCTTGAAAAAAAAAGCTTTAATTCAAATAACAAGTTAGTATTATTGTAAGGCTTTGAAAAGTGGAGGTAACAAAAGACAACTTAAATGTTACATATTTTTATAAATGGATGCACGCGCCGAATGGAAGAGTTGACATTTGAAATGGTATATTAAGGTCACTAACGTGAACTGGGGGAGTTCCAGAAAAATGCCGGTGATCAACAGGTAAAGAGAACGTGCTGGTGTTGATTAGGACGCACACGTCCGAAAGCTGATAGCACTACACGGCAGTTCTTGAAGTGGATTATCTAGGAAAAGAGAAATAAAGGACGACCTAATAACGGATAGAGAAGGCAAATAACGACAGACTTGACAGAGATAAATAAGTCACGGACATACCATGAACTGAACGGTACTAGAATGCTTCCAGAGAAGTTATAGGCAGCCTATGCTACACATGGAACCAAATGGTGACTCTGATAACATTTCTGAGGTTTAGAACTGGCTTTCTTTCTCTATTTTTCTCTTTTTCTCTCTATCCCTCTCTCTTCTCTTCGTACGTGAATGACTGTGAGTAAATGTACTTATGTGTATCCAACTAATGAATGAATGTAATGATGATATTGATTAACAGTGATTGAAATTATAATTATTTAAATTTTAATTGGTAAAAACATTGAGAATTGTATGACAGCACAGAAATGTTAAAAGGCAATTATGCCTATTTCTTTACCATGATGAAATAAAGATTTCGTTCGTTCGTTCGTTTTGTGAGTTGTAGTAATTGCCATGACTAAGATTTATATGTTAAGATAGGTACGTAATTGCAGCGGTATACACCCACATACGTCTTCTTGCTAATCTTTTTTTTAATGAGAAATCCTCGATTTATGGTCTGAAAATGTCTCCCAGCTGCTGCTCTTCGGGTAGCCAACTCATCTTTTATGCCCCCCGTCAAGTTTGTGACAGCTCCAATGTATTAAATATGGATGACCTGCTTCTGGACGTACTAACCTAGTATAATCTAATGCATTTTTCTTCTCAAGAAATCATAATGGTTTTTGTTTTGGAGCTGCTGATACCAGTTTCTCTTTTCTCGAGCTCTTCCTTCCAGACTTGCAGGTTTTATTAAAGATGTGCATCTGATTTGGAGATCACGGCATCATCTTTGGAGAATGCTAGCTTCGATGACATCGTCCATGAGGAGTATAAAAAGATATGCTGACAGAATATCATCCTGTCTTACACCAGTGGTGTTCCAGAACTTTTCTGATTTATTGTTTGCTGTCCTCGTATAATTTCTGCAAGTCTTATAGAAGTTCTGTAGACAATTGATCTGAAGTGCCGAAATGTTCTACTCTGCCAAGCAGTTTCATTTGTTTGCTCTAAGGGAACTTGTCAAAAGCCTACTCCAGATACAAGAAACAAAGATGCATCTCATCTTTATACTGAAGGCCCTTTTCATTCAGATGCTTGTGTGAAGATAAAGTCATGGGTACTTCGGTGTGCTCAGATGCCACATTAGACTTCATTAATTTGTGGCTTTCTCGCGGATTGTCTCCATTGCTCTGCAGTAGTGGTCCAACAGTGGCAAAAACTCAAGAGTATCTAAACTGCGTCGTCAAAGGATGTTTACCTTCGCACAAGATTACTCTTGGCTGAGATGTAGAAAGAAGTGTAATGACGCTTCTATCCGAAAAGAACGTTCACAAGATAATTCAGAAGTCAAAAACCATGCGGCATAGCGCTGATCAATGGTTAACTTATATCTGTCCGTCGTCTTTTGTGAAGGATCTAAGCAATGGTTTTTAGCCCGATCAAGCCCCCAGCTGAGTTAATTTAGCGAATTCCTCTTATAATGGTGTAGCTCTGTTTAGAGGTAAATAAATCGTCGCCTTAATACTTCCTTATTCTATCTCCATTTTTATCAAAAATTGACCTGAGGTCATAAACTGACGTCATTTAAGCTACTCTATCATCCTACAAAATATCTTACAGTTATCCCTTTTGAGAGAACATACTTTCCAGAAAAATAATTTGTATTTCAATGTTTGTTGAATTATAATTATTCTAAGTCCAATCATATTAATATTGCTTTATTCCATCTCCTGATCTACCAATTAAACTAGTCGTATTCATCACGTGATGTTGCGAATAACCATGGAGACGCGAAGAAACAAGTAGTTGTTTTAAAGCTGCTCTGGTGCAGGTTTAATGCAAGGAGATCCTCTGAAGTAATGGATTCATGCTCCATAAGAGGAGAAGGGGCATGAAGAGAGCCTGCAATGCCATAAGGGTCAGAGTGTGCTAAGTATTTTGCTTCAACACACTTGGTATCTCACAGATGCGACTCAACTACTTCTGTACGGAGTTAAGATCTCTTGATACAGGCATACCAAAGTCATTTGTGAGAGGAAGAAAGCAAACAAAATTAGCGACGTCACCCTCCATGAAAAGCGGAAACACACCAACTCTTTTCCTAGAATACCATCACATTACTGTTAAGCTACCTCTAAAAGAGTACTCTGAAAAACGGCTTAAGCTCAGAAATTTTATGATACCCACTGTGAGGAAAGAGGAATCCAGCATGTGAAAAAACATAAACATGATTGTGAAGAACCACTTAACATGGAGAACACTCCATGGGTTACACCGCTGCTGTGTGGGTTTATAATAACAACTATATGCTCGCCCTTCTAAGGGTATGACCACACAACAATGGCTGACAAAAGTAATGAACACCTTTAACAGATACTTCTCTTAAATAAATATACACACACAATAAGGCCTCACACGGCCATAGTAATGCATCAAATACAATAATGAGAAAACCACTAAAGAACCTGACTTAGCAGCTTTAAACTAATACCTCCATACACGAAGGTACAAACTATACCACAAATGGCTGCTATAAATATCGCTCACCCGAGCGGCAAAACTATGACAGTGACACACTCAAAATCATCGACATCTTATCAAACTACGGCCTGTAGACAATACTATCTAGACCCTTCACTGCTCTAGACTTAACAACGTAATTATCACCAAGGTCCGAAAACATGGCAGGCACTCAGTTTACAGTCTTACAATATAGACCACACAGCAATCTCGCTGGCATAAAGGAAAAACGTCCTTCCCGGACAACAGACTCACTTCTCACTCCCCAATTTTGCACCTTTTTACCTGACTTCCAGTAGTCATATGACCCACCAGTTCGGCTAACCTCGGCCTCTCCCGACTGGTTTTTCAACGAACACATGACATTAAATGCACTGCGAAATAACGCTGTGACAATGATCAAATATTCAATACAAAATTCAACATTAGTTTTCTATCCTCAAAGAAAGACAGATATGTTAGGTGTGATCTTGCAAAGGTGGAAGTATGTCTACGGATACAGAAGATTTAGAAATACACCAGAACAATGTTGAAAAAAGCTGAAGCTGACAGAGAAATGGACAGAAGTAACAAAATCAAGCCACTGCTTTGCTTTGACTTAGAAAACGTGTTAAAACTCCCGAAATGTGGTGTTTACATTTTCCTTAATAAACACAAGATTTGGCATTCAACCTGACTGCCACTTTGTCATTGTCAAGGAAATCTTATTTTGCTTTGTAGCATGAAGTAGGAAACGGAAGATCTGGAAACAATGTGAGAAAGTTATTAGTGATCATCATGAACTCATAGAGATCACTTTTTTGTCAGATACTTGTGTACTACAAAATATGAATTCTACAATGACTCTAGCCTTGGCATTTTTTCCTCCAAAAAAACATCTTCAGATTAAACTTCTGATTCAGCAATGCGGAGAACTAGCTCATAGTTCCCTTCCAAGAATTGGAGAGCGTCCATTATGTGATTCAATGACACATCCGGCACTGTGAACTGGCACATATACCTGGGATTATACTGTCCTCTTGGTTTGATGAAAAGACCAAAAGAAATGAATAACACCCTATTATGCCGGTGTTGCGTGATAAATTCTCGCAACATCGTTTTATTTCAATATCTGTTTTATAACGCAAGGGCAACAACTGCTTGAAATCTATAGTCACTTTTCTCGGTAAGCATTTGTCTTCTCGCGTTAGTATCGAATGCAGTTAACTTTTGAGCTGTGGTCATTTTTGCGCTGGACTGCGCATGACTTGTCTTGTTGTTTGGTCGATCGGTTTCCGCCCACCACTAGTGGGAGTGAGCGATTTGGAATGGCGAAAGAGATGCCTCGTTGAAGAGGGGATCTCCGCTTTTTTTTTGTTCTGTCAGGGATGTGTAGTCCTCTTATGGATATTTCGTTTAGTCGAGATAATACCTCTAGTGTTTTCCCACATGTCGGGAGGCGTGATATTTCTGTGTATTTCATGAAAGCAAGGTAAATTGACTTTTTCATTAACTCTATCGATTTTGGGTCGTGAGCGATTTCGATTCATAGCCTGTCTCCGAAAGTCGTCGTCACGAGATGTTCTTTCCCAGCTCACATGTCGCTGCATTGTACTGCATCGGTTGATGCAGGTACCAAGGACCATTACTTGCTACTTTGTTAAATGAACTAGGTTTAGAAAACCTTTATTATCTAGAGGATATTTTGAGGACATTATTTATACTTCGGCAGACGTGTCTGTCTTGCTGAAGTCAAACTAAGGAGAGTGAACTGATCTCATACATCTGGTTATCTCCTGGCTGTTATAGAAAAGGATGGAGATGTTCATCTGACTACATTTACAGCACTTTGAAATATAACATGCATCTGACTCATCATTGTAATGCTGTCTACCGTTTATTGCTGTATTGAATGTTGCTGTGATAATGACTGTTTGATGTGCCTACACATTTGCGTAACCATTTTGTCACTGTGGCGTCCACAATAAATAATGAAGAAAAACGTCAACGGTTGTTTCAAGACTCATTGACTTTATACGTCGTGAGTTTACTGACGTCCTATGTGGATTGCCCTGTTATTGTTGCATGAACATTGTTTTGACTGAACACATCTACACACTACACAAAACCAGACATGCGGATGCCATCCATCATCATATGGCATCACGCATCATTTGGTGGCCATAAGCTGGTTTGATTCTGGTACTAGCAAACACGGGGTCCCTTACCCACTTCATTTTCAACAAGAATTCATCAGCATCCTTCAAGAAATTAACATTCTTCAATACAGTCAACATCTTCAAAATTTTCAAAGTACTCGGCGTTGCCCGGTAAAAGTCAAAATTTCAACTTTTGACGGAAACAAGAATTTGACAGTACCCGGCGTTGTTACATGTTGCCGGATAACTCGGACTGCTGTTATCTTTTACGCAAGTCAAGCAAGTTGCTGCTGTCAAGGTTCCAGTGCTGTCGTTTTTTTGAGAAGGTCAAGTGCCGGTTGAAACGGGTTGTTTTCTGAAGAAGGCCAAGTACCGATTTCCATCAACTTACTTTTGGATTAGAAGGTCAAGTGCCGAAACAACTCAACACACAGTATTTCAGAAGCTCTTGTACCATCGTGTTAGCAGTGGAAGCAGTTCAGATGTGCCATCATCGTTGGAGCTTCGCTCTTTAGGACGTTGATTGACATCCGTTTTTCTGCTGTTCTACGATTGGAAGCCTTTAAGTTAAGTGGCCTGTTTGTATGTAAACTGTGCCCTTATACTTCTGCTGAGTCTTCTGTGTATCATCTCATTCTATATATTATATGTCTATATGTTATTTGTATATTTATATGTTTATATTTCAGCGGGTTCTCGGTTGGGTGGTGTCTCCGTTAGATTATGCCACGTCATAGAGGTCGTCTATTGTGAGCGTTTTCTGTAGGGTTTGCAAATTTCCGATACTGGAATTTGCTAAGCGACTTCTGTTGCTATTTATGTTAGCTGTGATGACATGTTTTAATATTGTTTTCGTTATTATTTCACATTCTTTAGTTTTGTTGTGATTTGTTTGTATTTGTTAGCCTACTCTTGTCTATAATTTAGTTTCATACAACATTTTTGTTTATACACTGTGGTGTCATGTATTTTGTTTAATTCTATCGCAGATATCGTCACATTTTTTGTGATATTTCATTAATTTCTGCTTTATTTTTAGTTGATTTCTGCGAAAGTTTTTGTATTGTTGCTGATCTTTGTTATTGTTTACATTGTTATTGTTTACATTGTTTGTATTGTTTACATTTTCAATGTTTACATTCTGCATGTGTTTACATAGTCATTGTTTACAGTTATAGTAATTAGTTAATGGGCTATGCTAATGCACTGTTACTACTATACTGATGATAAATGAATGATGAATAGTGTCGTGCACTATTGAATGAGAAGTGCACTTATGATTAAGATTTGAGTGCTGATATTTCATATACAAGTTCTTTGATTGGAGACTTGTTTCCCACAGAGACTGGGATAATATAATGTGATGTGAATATACAAGTGCTTAATTAAGACTTGTTACACTTAGGTTTGAAATAAATTAGTTAATTATTTCAGGTTTTGGACTCATATGTTAGACAACATGTCTACATTTGAGCACTTTATTGAGCAGGGTAAATTGCTTGGGAAGACTGGTGATAAGTTAGAAGAATTTGCAACTGCTCGATATGATAAAGCAATGGAAGCTGAACAAAAGAAACTGCATATGGAAGCTGAACAAAAGAAACTGCAGATGCAGGTGGATGAAAACAGATTCCAAATGGAAATGGAAAAACAAAAAAGGGAATCAGAAGCTGAGGAGAGAAAACTCCAGCTACAGCTAGAAGCTGAAAGACTTCAAAAAGAGGCTGAGAATAAAAGACTTGAAAAAGAAGCTGAGAATAAAAGACTTGAAAAAGAGGCTGAAAATAAAAGACTTGAAAAAGAAGCTGAAAATAAAAGACTTGAAAAAGAAGCTGAAAATGAAAGACTTCAAATGCAGGCTCAAGCTGAAGAAAGGAAGTTACAAAGAGAGTCTGATGAGAGGAAAGCAAAAATGGAACATGAAGAAAAACTCTTAGCTTTAGAGTTGGAGAAATTGAAATTGACGAGCATGAGTAATGGTAATGATTCAAACAAGGGTTCATCTTCTGGGAAGGCTAATAATGATACTTTTAAGATTAAGTTACCAACATTTAGTCCTTCCAGTGATGACATAATGTTCTATCTGGACAGATTTGAACAAGCATGTACAGCTCATAACATAGACAAAGCAAAATATGTTTATCAGTTATCAGGGATACTGACAGGTAAAGCTCTAAGTATATTAAATATGGTGGATGAACCTGACAAGAGCAATTATGAGGTTGTCAGGGCCGCTTTGTTAAAGAAATATCAGCTTAACGAAGACGGCTATCGTCTACAATTTAAAAACATGTTACCTGAAAATGGAGTTGAATTCTCCGAGTTTATTGCAAGAATACGCATTACTTTCTCACGATGGGTTGAACTATCTAAGACGGAAAAAACTTATGAAGGACTTATGGACTTAATACTTAGAGACAAAGTCATGTCGTCTGTCAATGAGTCTTTCCTTGCTTTCCTTCATGAACGTAAACCTAAAACAATAAAAGAAATGGAAGATTTCTGTTGCCAATACGTAACTGCGCACCCACACATAACCATGGGTAACTCTAAGGTGAAAGAAGGTTTACCAGTTGCTTCGGCAGCTCCGTATGGTCAAAACTTTGCTCGTAGATCCCAACAAAATTTTGATAGAAAGGGCAGCGGTAATTTCTGTCAAAATCATGGAAACCAATTTCATGGTGATTCTTCTTCGAAGAATTGGAGACAACCTGATAGTACTCGTTACTATCACCCTAATAATTATAAGCATTTCAAAAGAGGATATGGTAATAGAGGTTATTCCTGCCGAAGACCTCAGAACCAAACAAATAGATGTTCGCATCAATGTGAACATGATAGTAATCGTGGAAACTGGAATTCGAACCAGTATAACAATTACAATAGAGACAATAATAACTGCAGAGATAATAATAACTCTGATAACTTCAGAGGTAATAATAGTCGGGGTAGATCTCAACACAAAAAAAAAAAGAGATATCAGCAGGCTAATGCTGTACAACAGGAAACTGAGGGAGCCTGTAATCATGTTGTTGATAGTAAAAACTTTGACGCTGTCACTAGTTCTGCTTTTGACTTTGAGAGAGCAAACAAATGCCCCCAATGCAGTACTTTATTCGAACCGGGTACCATAACTACTTTGAGTTGTGGTCACCCACTTCCCGCTCTTCCTGCTGCTGTTGCGCATGACGGGAGGGGTTCTTTAATTCTACATAAGGGTCTTGTTAATGATACACCGGTCTCACTACTTTTCGATTCCGGATGCACCACTATTGGTGTTAGACAATCGCTTGTAGATCCATCTTGTGCTACAGGAAGGGTTATTAAATGTGTCACATTTGGCGGCACTCTAGAAAAATATCCTACTGCTGTAATTCGCATTGCCACTCCTTTCTTTACTGGAGATGTGCATGCTTGTCTCTTACCTAATCCTATTGCGGACCTTATTATTGGTCGTATTCACGGAGTTAGGGAGTGTACCCCACAGCAGATTGCTGCTTGGGAAGATAATAACATGCAAGCTACAAATGCAGTAGTTACAAGAGCACAAGCTCTACAAACACCCGAAACTTCACTGAATAGTGATAATGAAGTTGATAGCCAAGATAGTCACTTAGTAATCACTCGTGACTCTTTCATAAAATTGCAAGAAGAAGATCCTTCTTTAAAAAAATTCTTCGTTCTTGCGAAGAAAGGTGATCCGAATCAGGATACAAATAGAAAATCTTGGATTGCAATGAGAAACGGCGTACTTGTACGTATGGTACAAGATTCGACTACGTCGGCACATTCGCAAATTCTTGTTCCCAAGAGCATGAGAGTCCAAATATTACAACATGCTCATGACTCGCAATGTGCTGGACATATGGGTTTTGCCCGTACGAAGTCGAGAGTCCTTGCGGCTTTCTTTTGGCCTTTTGTCAATAAGGACATTCGTATTTACTGCCGATCATGCAAGGTATGTCAGGAGGTCAAATCTAGAGGACCACGACATGCTGCGCCTATCCAGGCTGCTGACATTCCTATTCGGCCGTTTCAGAAAATGGCCATAGATATTATTGGCCCTTTTAAGGTCAAGTCGGCCAGAGGACATCAGTTTATCCTTACATGTGTCGATATGTGCACACGTTGGCCAGAGGCTATTCCTCTTAAGAGCATATCTACTACAGATATCGCAGATGCTCTTTGGTTGATATTTTCTCGCTTGGGGTTCCCCAGAGAAATATTGTCAGACCATGGCACTCAACTCATATCTGACACTATGTCACAGGTAATGTCTACCTTACATATTGAACGATCTCTCAGTAGTATCTACCATCCTATGTCTAATGGGTTAGTTGAGCGTCTGAATAGAACGCTCAAGACTTTGCTTGGTAAGATAACTGAAGATCATCCTCAAGATTGGGACAGGGTTTTACCCGCGGCTCTCTTTGCCTATAGAGAAGTCCCTAATGAACACACAGGATTTTCTCCCTTCGAACTTGTCTTTGGCGCGCGTCCACGCGGCCCTATGTCTTTATTACACGATCTCATCACTGCCGATGATATTAGCGATGAAACTCAATCCTCATATGAGTATGTCATTGCTCTTAGACAAAAGATCATTGAGGCATGTAAGCTAGCAACTGCTTCATCAGAAATTGCTAAATAGAGAAGGCAAGGCAGTTTGCTAACAAGAATAGATGTCTACGACAACTTTGTCCAGGTGACAAAGCATTCGTCCTACTCCCCAGTAGGGAAAATAGACTTCTTATTGCATGGAAAGGTCCGTATGCAATAGTCTCTCGGATTTCCGATGTTGACTATGTGGTCGATATTGATGGAAAGCATAAAACTTTCCACATAAACATGCTTTCGGAATTTCACGAACGTCCGGACTATTTGCTGCCTATTTTCCAGGCAACGGATGATGCTCCTGCACCTCACGGTCATTATTCATCCCTGTCTGTCATTCAGGATGAGGAAGCTACCTTCTCTGATGTCAACCTTCCCTTCCAGTGGTTCCATTACATTCTACGGAATCTTGGAAAAACGTTTCTGTTTCTCCTAATCTTTCTGGTGACGAACATCGACAAGTCTCGTCGATGTTACAAACATTTCAGGATGTTCTCACTGACATTCCTGGACACACAGATGTCATAGAACATGACATAATTCTTACCGACAATAATCCAATGAGGGTTAGGCCGTATCCTATTCCTATACACTTTCAGTCGCAAGTGGAAAAGGAATTGGATGAAATGATTCAACTAAAGATAATTGAACCATCGACTTCACCATATTCTTCTTCCATGGTTATTGTCCGGAAGAAGGATAAGAACATACGAATTTGCGTTGATTATCGCAAATTGAATCAGGTCACAAAGTTCGACGCTGAACCGATGCCTTTGTTAGAAGATCTACTGATTAGACTTTCTAATTCTAGATTCTTCACTAAAATTGACTTGTCTAAAGGTTATTGGCAAGTGCCTTTAGCAGAGCATGCCAAACCTCTTACTGCTTTTTCTACACCTAGGGGTCTATTTCAATGGAATGTTATGCCTTTTGGTCTCATGAACGCCCCTGCCACTTTCGTTCGCATGATGCGTCGAATTCTGTCACATCGTTCGGATGTCATCGCATACTTAGATGACATCTGTCTCTTCAGTGATACCTGGGAAGATCACTATTTAGGGTTATATGACTTACTGTCCACTCTACGTGAGAATAATTTGACAGCAAAACCTTCTAAAGCTTTTGTTGGTTTTGGTGAAATCTCTTTCCTGGGTCATCGTGTTGGTCATGGTCTCTTGAAGACAGAAGACCACAATACTTCCAAAATACTGAACATCTCTGTTCCTAAAACGAAGAAACAAGTTAGGAGTCTCTTAGGTTTAATTCAATTTTATGGGAGATTTATTCCAAATTTATCTTCGATCATGGCACCTCTCTCAACATTGTTGAAGAAAGGTTCGCCTAATCTGGTCCGTTGGTCTGAAGAATGCCAATCTTCACTAGACCAAATCAAGAATATATTTTCTTCTCCTCCCATCTTAAGATTACCTACTCTTGATAGGACTTTTGTTCTTCGGAGTGATGCTTCATCCACTGGGATTGGAGCAGCACTGATGCAAGAATATGCAAATACTCTGCATCCTGTTATGTACATTTCTAGAAAACTAAATGCGGCAGAGAGGAACTACTCGGTTTTAGACCGTGAGTTGTTAGCGATGGTTTGGTCAATTCTAAAGCTACAAAGATTCCTCCTGGGCGCACATTTCATTCTAGAGACTGATCAGAAAGCTCTTACAGCTATTCAGACTAAGAATTTGAAGAGTTCGAGATCCACTCGATATGCTATAGCTCTTCAACCTTTTCACTTCACGGTACGAGCTATCCGTGGTGCGGATAATGTGATGGCTGACATTTTGTCTAGATGCCCACATGACTCCAACTAATACTTCTGTCCTATATTTCTATATATTACAGAGTCATAACACACCTATATTTCTACAATAGATTAGCACATCTGTACTTACTTTATATGTACACACTATCGTGCTTTGTTGTCATCTTCTTCTGTTCGTTTTTTTAAAATGATAGAGGAGGACTGAGTAGTTAATATAAGGGCCGTTAGTTTACTAAACAGCCACAATTATTAATAATGTATTGTACCTTATGAAGCATATTAGTTATTAATTAGCATTATATTGCTTGTACTTTCTCAGAATGTCATTGTTGAGCTGAGGACTTACCTTACGAGTTCTAGATTGTGTACTTACCCTCGGAATACCAGAGCATATGTCCTGGATCGTCATGTAGTTTAACTTTGCTATGTACTTATGTCATTACATGTCAAAGAATGTACTATTTAAATTTTCCTATCAGATTTGTACATCCATTTTTAAAGACAATATTAGAGTATGCTGTTTAATGATGATTATAGTAACTTGCATACGTATATTGTGTTTACATGCTAACGTGATGTGTGTTGGTGACACCTCCCCGATGTGAATATTTTTTGAGACATATTTATTTTTCTGTTGAGGTATATCCTCACCAGACACTCTATAATTAGCCTATTGTTTGGCAATTTAATTAATTATCAGCGCATAATTCGTGCGTTTTTGAGCCGCTTATCGCTTGCTCTTTGATATTGAAAAAAAAATATGTTCCACATTTTTTTTTTTTATCGGGAGGAGGTGGTGATATGTTGCGTGATAAATTCTCGCAACATCGTTTTATTTCAATATCTGTTTTATAACGCAAGGGCAACAACTGCTTGAAATCTATAGTCACTTTTCTCGGTAAGCATTTGTCTTCTCGCGTTAGTATCGAATGCAGTTAACTTTTGAGCTGTGGTCATTTTTGCGCTGGACTGCGCATGACTTGTCTTGTTGTTTGGTCGATCGGTTTTCCGCCCACCACTAGTGGGAGTGAGCGATTTGGAATGGCGAAAGAGATGCCTCGTTGAAGAGGGGATCTCCGCTTTTTTTTTGTTCTGTCAGGGATGTGTAGTCCTCTTATGGATATTTCGTTTAGTCGAGATAATACCTCTAGTGTTTTCCCACATGTCGGGAGGCGTGATATTTCTGTGTATTTCATGAAAGCAAGGTAAATTGACTTTTTCATTAACTCTATCGATTTTGGGTCGTGAGCGATTTCGATTCATAGCCTGTCTCCGAAAGTCGTCGTCACGAGATGTTCTTTCCCAGCTCACATGTCGCTGCATTGTACTGCATCGGTTGATGCAGGTACCAAGGACCATTACTTGCTACTTTGTTAAATGAACTAGGTTTAGAAAACCTTTATTATCTAGAGGATATGCTTGAGGACATTATTTATACTTCGGCAGACGTGTCTGTCTTGCTGAAGTCAAACTAAGGAGAGTGAACTGATCTCATACATCTGGTTATCTCCTGGCTGTTATAGAAAAGGATGGAGTTGTTCATCTGACTACATTTACAGCACTTTGAAATATAACATGCATCTGACTCATCATTGTAATGCTGTCTACCGTTTATTGCTGTATTGAATGTTGCTGTGATAATGACTGTTTGATGTGCCTACACATTTTGCGTAGAAAAACGAAACGGCTGTTTCAAGTGACTCATTTGTAGTATACGCTCGTGACCTCCTATGTGGATGGCGTCCACTGTTTTGATAAATAACGTTTACTAACAAAACCAGAAACGGCATCACTCATCACCCCGTCCCCCCCCCCCCCCAACGGCTTTTTCGAAACTGTTTCATTTACATGCATAAGGAAGGTGGCGGACTCATCTGCATACGATTTGAATACTAAGGACTTTAGCAACGGGGTCGTGAGTATTTACTATGAACGTCGGACTCTGTTCCAAGTATAGCTCTAGGGCTATGTTGTCCTGCTGTGCTTTGCTTAACTCTGCCTTACTTCACAGAAACATCGAGTTGAGATACGAGTTATCCCATGCTAAGTGTTGGGTACTCTGCTCAAACTCTTTCTTCGTAGTTTGATCCTCCTGGTTGTCCAAGTTATGGCGAAAAGAACAATCTCTCACAAACTGTCTAAAATCGTCTCGCACACCTGGCCAGAAGTGATAAAGAGATGCATTTTTATGCCAGGGCATATGAACAGGTAATGGGTTAGGGGAGGGTGGAATGCATTTCTTGCATTAGGCGGATGCGATATGGGAGTGGGACAACTAATTCTCTCTTATTTCTTTCCCGTCTGTAAACCAAACTTTTCTCCCTGTAAAATGCTCCCTCAGGAGTATAGGAGTAATTTCTTTACAACTTTGAAAAGCAAGGCTTTAGGTGGTTATCGGCCCTTATTGCCTGCTTCAGCTCCGAAATATTCGGCTGTTTAAAGATAAGAGCTCAGTGGCCGCTGGGGCGTTTCCTGTGTTCTCTCGCCCTTGCGTCGACTTGGAGTCACGTGAGGGACCTCCAGAAAGACATATTGCCTCCCTAGAATGAGAGGGTAGTCTAAATCGTCTACTACTGTGGCCTTAATTTTCTCCCGTACATATCGGGTTGAAACATCAATTTCCGCAAATGGAAGAGTCATAAGCTTTATGTTCTTCCGATGCTCCTGTATTTCTACAGTTTCGCCAACATATTAATGGGCCTTCATCATAAATGGGAAAACTAGAGCCGAGTGTTCGAGACCCGAATCATACAAGCACCGTACGGTTTGGTTACCCAAGGTTACTTGCTCAGTAATAGAAGGGTGACTGGAATTGTGTTCATATGCCTGAGGGTCATATTTCCATATCGGCCTCCTGATCAGGCAAGCGACATTACAATGGCCTGCCTTAGGCCTCTTAAAGTCCGATGTGAAGTGCGTATCAGATTTGCACGCCTTACAATATCGTCTTCCAGTTCCCAGGGCTGAATTGCACTGTTTCTGCCTGTAATGGTTGTTGCTGTTGTGTCGTGTTCTGTGAGGTATTGGTCGCACTCTTAGAGTCAGTGAAGGGGAGCTCCTCTCGTTGGGAGTGATTATCGTGTGGGCGCCTTTTAGTCGGGTTCACTTCCAACTGGGCGCTCTAGTACTGATTAGCAAACAGTACCACCTGATCAAGAGTTTCGGCCCCATGCTCTCACAGGAACCTTCTCATGTCTGGATGGCAGCTAACGACTCAAACCAAGCAAGATAAATGTCTATTTTCTCTGAAGCCTCAGAGTAGACATCTAACTGGAAAGTGGCCGCACTCGGGACAATTGCGTGAGAAATATTTCCCTTATCACTACCTTGAGGACTCCCCGACCCATTAGAGCTATAGCTAGATTCGATTCTTCTTCCTTCAATCTCTTGTTCTTTAAGTCTGAGTGCGTGAGCTTTGTCGGCCTGCTTTTTCCTTTCTGCTCTTTCGGCCTGTTCCTTCATTTGTGCTCTTCCGGCCTGCTCCTTTTCCTTAGCGAATGCCCTTTTGGCATCTTCCTTTTCATGTTCCCGTTGCTTCTCCTTCTCTTCCATTTCTATTCTTCTCTCTTCTCGGGCCAATGCTTTCTCGGCTTCCTGTTCAGCTTTGGCCTCTTTTACAGAAGTGGCAACAAAGTCTTATAAATTTTTGCCTGATAAGCCGATATCTTTAGCAACATTTAAATAAAAAGTATATAGATTGTGTGATTCGGCCATGCTGTGCAAGGAGATTGTTTAGAGGCAACACGAAGTTGCAATTGCTACCAAAAAAAAAAAATTAGCCACTCTAATGTATCTATGTGTCTGGGATAAGTACTTCAATGTATTTATTCTTTGTCATTTGGAGACCACTGTGAAATACAAGAGAAAATTCCTGATAGGAGATGTTTAATAGAGTGTCAAAGACAGAAACAAAATTTCTAAAATGATATGATAATCTGGTTATCTCAAAAATAATGCAGCGTAAAGGCCAGGCATACGGGGCATTTAACTTTGTGTTATCACGTGGTACATCAATCAATCAACCAATCAATACCCTTTAGCTCACCGAGGGGAATAGGCCTTCAACAAACACATGCCAAGTCTTCCTGTCCTGTGCCATCCGCTCAAGTTCTTTCCATGTTTTACTCATCATTTTCACCTTTGTATCCAGTTCTCTTCTCCATGTGTTTTTTTGGTCTACCTCTGCCTCTCTTTCCCTGTGGATTCCAGAACAAGGACTGCCTTGTAATGCTATCAATAGGTTTCCTCAGTGTGTGTCCTATCCATCGCCAGCATCTTCTTCTCAGCTCTTGTTCCACCAGCACTTGTCTGGTTCTTGTAATTAATTCCACATTTGAGACTTTGTCATACCATTTCAGTCCTTCTATTCTATTGTTGTCATAGCCAGGAGTGGAATTGAGGACGAGCTCTCAATATCTGACCAAATGCTCCTCTGGCGTGCGTAACACATAGCCTCTAACAACAAAAGTCCAACTCTTGGCCTTCTCGTACCTGCACCGTTTAATACTAACAGGAGAAGGGGCGAAGGGCGAGTGTCTGGCGCCCAGATTGCTCCAGGTGCATTTTTGTATGTACCTGCAAGGATACTTGGAGAGGAGATGGACACCGCCAAGCAAACCTCTTGCCCACTGAAATGCTATGATGGAAAGTCAACTCGGTTATATTATGCCGGATCGGCCGAGGCCCGGATTAACAACGACCGCGCTTTTATTGCCTCTTGGGAATGTTAAGTCAGCTAATGGGGTACAAACACCTGTTTTGAAACTTCCTAGAGAAAGTTTTGTTGTTGGAACTTGGAATGTACGCACGCTATATGCATGTGGAAAAGTCAGAGAACTAACACATGAACTTGTTAGATACTCGTGGGACATCCTGGACTAGCAGAGGTCAGATGGGCAGGATTAGGTGAATCAATAACGGATGATGGTCACAAAATTTGGTTTAGTGGAGATGAGTCCAAATATCAGCATGGAGTAGGTTTTCTTGTACTTAAAGATATATTGAACTCTGTCATCAGCTGCACCCCAGTAAATAGCAGGCTTATCATCATACGTATTGCAGCACATCCAAAGAACATCTCCATCTTACAGGTATATGCCGCCACTACTGACTATGAGGATGATGCAATTGATACATTTTATGAAAATATGGATGAAACAATAAAGAAAATTCCAAAGAAAGATCTTCTCATCGTGCTAGGTGATTTGAATGCTAAAATAGTGCCAGATGCATACGGTCAGTTAGCTGGCACGGTGGGGAAATTTGGGACAGGAGAAACTAACGATCGAGGACTAAGGCTACTAGAATTTGCCAGCAACGATAAAATAACCCTTGTAAATATACTATATCCTAAAAACTTATCAAGAAGAACAACGTGGCATGCCCCGACAACTGAGATACATGGCCAAATTGATTTCATTCTTGTATCTAAAAGATTCAAGTCCAGTAATAATAAAGCCAAGACTAGAACTTTTCCTGGCGCCGACATTGGTAGTAATCACAACATGGTATTGATGACGCTCAAGCTTAAACTCAAAAAGAATTATAATCAAAACAGATGTTCTCAATTAAGATTCAATTTAGACAAACTAAAAGATCCAGAAATCGTGGAAATCTTTGAGGCAACTGTTGGACTAAAATTTGCAGCTCTCAACTTTCTGGAGGATGATATCAACTCAATCACAGAGAACATGAAAGACGTGCTCATTGAATCAGCAACATAAATGCTTGGTAAAAGAATGAAAATAAACAAACCGTGGGTTACAGATGACATTCTGAAGTTATGTGATACACGGCGGGAAATGAAAAAGGTTAAGAATAAGGTTCCTGAAGCAGCATGGCAATACAGTATGGTGAATAAAAATAGCGGGAAAAAAATGAAACAGGCCAAAGAAAAATGGGTAGCTGATCAACGTGAGTCCATTAATACGGGGCTAATAAAAGGTAACAGCAAGGCAGCTTTTGACAAATTAAGAAGACTATCAAAACCTAAACAGCCCAGGGTAACTGTCATAGAAGATGACAATGGGGCACTGCTCAATGAAAAAGCAGCTGCAATGAGAAGGTGGACAGAATATTGTAAAGAATTATTTAACTATAAACTCGACACTGACTATGGCATATTAAACAACATTAAGTGTGAAAACAGGGAACTCGGAAATGCAGCAATATTACGGGAAGAAGTGGAAGAGGCTATATGTTCGATGAAAGGAGGGAAGTCACCGGGTGTGGATAATATCCCAGCAGAGCTCTTGAAATATGGAGGACCAGATATAGTAAAAATCATGACAACAGTTTGCCAGAAGATATGGAGTACTAAAAAATGGCCAATAGAGTGGACGCAGTCATTAGTAATACCGCTTCTAAAGAAAGGAAATCTAAAAATGTGCAAGAACTACAGAACCATTAGCCTTATTAGTCATCCAAGTAAAGTGATGTTAAGGATACTTTTGAACAGAATAAAACAGAAATCAGAAGAAATCTTGTCCAAGGAACAGGCTGGCTTTAGACCAAAAAGAAGTACCTCAGAACAAATCTTCAATATTAGATTACTGATTGAAAATCATCTCCAGCATCAACGCCATTTATACCATAAATTCATTGATTTCACAAAAGCCTTCGATCGAGTCTGCCATGAAGGATTATGGCAAATAATGAGAAAATTCAATTTTGATACCAACATCATAGATATCATTGAAGCACTATACAAGGACGCAAGCAGTGCTGTTTTTGCAAGCAATGACATTGGAGAATATTTCAAAACAACTGTAGGAGTTCGCCAAGGATGTATCCTGTCCCCAGTGCTCTTTAATATATATCTAGAACATATTATGCAGGAGGCTCTCTACGATTATTGTTGTGTAATGGCTATCAAGGAATGTTATATGCGGGGCAGTTAGGTTCTGGCTTGGTGAGTATGTCTTCAATCGTTGCTGATGTTTACGCGAATGCTAGGTTGAGTAGACAAAGGGTTAGCATCATACTTTTCACCTGAACACAGCCACACAGTATCGTTCTTAGCTCGTACAACAGTGTTAATGATTAATCAATGAGTTCGTGAAGACTGGTCCACATCCAAATTTATTCACAGTAGCTCCAACAATAATTCAGCATAAATAACATTAGGTAGATTGCATTCATTAAGGTCCAATGTCAGTCCATCGGGGTAAACAATGTAAGAGGCATACAATTCATAAATCTCAATTCTGGCCGTACGAGACTAGCGTTCCGGTTAAAGCAAGCCGTGAACGAAGTATGGCGGCAAATGTAAATATATGCTGACGATCGAAAATGTTTACCTCAAAATACAGTCACAACGCTTCCAATGGAAGCTGTAACCCTTGACGGCCCATAAACACATCTTATACAATCGTGGCGACCAAATCTCATTACAAGCCACTGAGAAAATATATCGAATAACACATTCACCACGGGAACACAACCATGGCACGTCTCGTCAGGGCTGTTTACATTTTATCAATCGCACGGGAAACTGACCGCTCGGCTGCGCATGGGCAGACGATACATACGTCACGTTATATATTTATAGCTAATGCAGACAGCTGTATTTCAGCACAGGATTGACATATGCCTGTGCGCAAAAGCCGTACACAACAACCACCCCGTCCTCTCGGGGAAAAAAAAAAAGTTTTTTTTTCAAACATTCCCCGAATGAAAGAACGGCCAAAATTAAGTACATCATAATAAAAAATCGTCAACAGTAGAACAATAAATTCTCAAAGTCCAGTCGAAGTCAAATCTACTGCAAATATTAATGAAAGTGCATGAAAAAGACTGTCATCAGTCAATACATTATCATAAGAATATGAGAGGCAGAAACAAATAAATGTAAACTAATAATGCAATAAAGAAAAGATCATCTTGTAATGTATATGTTAAAGTAATGATATCACTATAGCATAAGAAAATTGTTACATAAAGAGAATCAAACTAATAAACATGCGAAATATAAGTAGGGTTATGTCTTGTAGAAAACATTAAGAAGGGAAAAAAAAATTACAAGAATTTATACATCATGTAGTTTTCATACTGATCTATTAGTAAATATGGTACTGCATTGTTTCCAATTGGCAACAATATGTCTTTCACATGTGCTTATAGCACTAAAGTAGAGTTATCCATTTGACACGAAAGTAGATTGTTACTAAGCAACAAAATGTTCAGGTCCTCATAATATAAAGGTATCGAAAGTCAATCATTTAACGTAAATGAGTGGATCACGTAAATACATTTGAAAGTCACGCAGCAGTACTGAATGTCAACCACGCGTTTATATTTGGATCACATAATAATGTTAATTAGTATCGTTAAAGTCTTGTTGAGGGCAGCGGGAGAGTAAATCAGCTAACACATTCTCAGTGCCCGGAATAGCTTGGACATCAAATGCGAACGATTGCATCAAAATAGAATAGCGCGCAACTCTAGGATTCTTGTGGTTCGATTTCATGAGGAATGACAGAGAGCACTGGTCTGATTGTATTATAAATCTTGATCCAAGAAGGTACCTATCCAGTTTCAAAACAGCCCAGACGATGGCGAGCAGTTCGCGCTCGATTGCTGGATATTTTCTTTCTTCGTCCGTCAGCTTCCGTGATATGAACAAGCTAGGATGAAGTGTACCGTCAAAATTCTGCATCAATACAGCACCAACACCTTTGGAAGACGCATCTGTGCGAAGATAGAATGTCAAATTTTTATTTGGTAACCTCAATATTGGAGGGGTTGAAAATAAACTTTTAATATGAGCTAAGGCTGCTTGGCACTCTTGAGACCAGTGCACATGATTGGGAGAGCCCTTTCTTAATAAAGCAGACAGAACAGCAGTGAGATTGGATAGATTCGAAATGAATCGACTGTAAAATTGAATAAGGCCGAGAATACTGCGCACTTGTTTCTTAGTTGTGGGCACAGATATGTTCAAAATCTTGGACACATTAGATAGTTCAGTTTTAAGCAAACCATGACCAACTCTATGACCAAGGAATGATATTTCTCCAAAACCGACAAAAATTTTAGAAGGTTTGGCAGTTAGATGGTGTGAACGTAAAGTGTCCAGCAGTGAAGTGAGACCTAAGAAATGATTTTTCCAAGAAGTAGTAAAGAGACATATGTCATCTATATACGTAATAATATCAGACCTGTTAGAAAAAATCTTACGCATCATCCTGACAAATGTGGCAGGAGCATTCATCAGTCCAAAGGACATATAATTCCATTGAAATAACCCCTTAGGTGTTGTAAAAGCAGTAAGGGGCTTAGCAGTTTCCGATAAAGGAACCTGCCAGTATCCTTTTGTGAGATCAAACTTAGTGAAAAAACCGCTGTAGCAAGTCTACGCAAAAGGTCTTCTAATAAGGGTAAAGGTTCAGCATCAATGACAGTTATATTATTGAGTTTGCGATAGTCAATACATAGTCTTATATTGTCATCTTTCTTTCTAACAATGACCATCGGGAAAGCAAATGCAGAATTTGAAGGTTCAATAAAACCCAAACGAAGCATGTCGTCAAGTTCTTTATTAACCTTATCCTAAAAAAGGATAGGAATGGGGTATGGTCGAACTCGAATAGGTCGATCATCCGTGAGGAGGATATCATGAGTAATAACCGATGTATGACCAGGGATGTCTGTCAGCACATCTGGGAAAGATTGAAGAAGATCAGACACCTGCTGACGTTAATCGGATGATAAATCCGTACAGATAGAAACATCCTTCCACGTCTCAGTAGCAGTTAAAGGCATGACAGGAAGATCCATAGGTAAGTCAGGAAACGCAGATTCTTCCTCCTGAATCACAGACAGGGAAGAAAAATGAGTAGTATGCCTTGTGGGCTCATCTACTGCATGAAAGACAGCCTGAAGATATTCAGGTCGAGTATGGAATTCTTTGAGCATGTTTATATGGAAAGTTTTGTTTTTTCCCTTAACGTCAAGTACATAGTCAACATCAGAAATGCGTGAAATAACTCTGTAAGGACCACTCCAAGCAATGAGTAGTCTGTTGTCCTTTCTAGGAAGAAGCACAAAAGCTTCATCCCCAGGCACCAGGTGTCTTAGTCGTCTGTTACGATTCTGAAACTGACGAGCTTTTTCTTTAGCAGTTTCAGAAGATGCTGTTGCCACCTTACAAGCATCAATTATCTTACGTCGGAGGTTTACGACATACTCATAAGATGACTTGGTGTCTTGAGTCATTTCTGAGTCAGTGAGCAAATCTTTAATAAGAGACATAGGACCTCTAGGTTGAGCTCCGAAGACAAGCTCGAATGGCGAGAAACCAGTCTGTTCATTTGGTACCTCACGGTACGCAAACAGCACGGCGGGCAAAACCCTGTCCCAGTCTTGTGGATAGCTGACTAACTTTGCCTAATAATTGTTTAAGCGTCCTATTTAGCCGTTCTACCATACCATTGCTCATTGGATGGTACACGGAGCTAAGCGATCTGTCAATGTTTAGTTGTTGCATAACACCAGTCATGGCCTCGGAGACAAACTGAGTACCTCTGTCTGATAGAAGTTTTCTAGGGAAACCTAGCCTGGAAAAGATTAAGAAAAGAGCATCAGCCACGTCTGAGGTGGTGATATTCTTCAGAGGTATAGCCTCTGGCCAGCGCGTGCACATGTCAATACATGTGAGGACATACCTGTGTCCTCTAGCTGACATAACAGGAAGTGGGCCAATAATGTCTATGGCCATCTTCTCAAAGGGACGTACAGGTATATCTGAAGCCGGTATCGGTGCCAGCTGTTGATATTTTGACGCACATATTACAAAAATCGATATGGCTATTTAATATGGGAAAAATATAGACATTCATTCATTTGTGTATGAAAATGCTGTCTATGGTAATCGTTCTGGATATTGATCCGGCGCAAGGATATTGCGCTTACGTTTGTACTTATTTTTTAGGGCCAGAAAATATATTAATTTGCTTATTGTGTTTATGGCCTGAATTCATATGTATTACATATTATTAGTACAAGTAGAATCAGTCCTATATTGTATATTTTGGATGGGTAGGAGGGACTAGATTCTTGTTATTCCGGTCTAGCGGAAGTATGAGTTGTCTTGACAAGTCGTGATGAGTCCGATGTACCGTGATAATGGCGGGTACGCACTTTTCAAAGGGCTGGTAGATTCTTAAGGAAATATGATTCATGAAGTGGTTTTCTTCTAAAGGAGATGGTATCTCTACTATAGTTTATGTTAGAGACTCTCCTAAGGTACGGTACAATGTATAATTCGGACTCCATGTATTGCCAGACCCTATTTTGATGATCTCATGTCGATTCGACCTAGATGGAAACATTGTGCTTCGTATCGCTAGGGTCGTGTTTTGTATCGACGAAGATGACAGACTTTCCTGCAGCGGTTATGGCTACGTGAATTAACCTGATCACCGTAGAGCTGTATGGAAACATTTATGAAATCATTTATATACCCATTATAAATTAACTCTGGCTTATATTCTCCTTCCTATGAATGAGTGAACGACAACTCAGGGAGGCAGCCATGTTAGATTTCGGTCATCATATGTTTTGATCACTGCCAAGAGAACAGATTATTTATCCTATTATCGGACAGTGACAGGGAGATCTCAATCTTGCTAGAAACCCCCTCTTTCGTGGTGAGTTTCATAATATATGCTACAAACTATGGACGTCAAGTAACTTTAGTTATTTACCGATCTGCCTTCACTGACGCGTTTAGTCAGATAGGGGGATGCGGCCATAATTTATCATGACATTGAACTTTTGATGTACTGCCCATTATTTCTGAATGTGTCATGACTTCAGATCTGCTATGTATACCTACAAATTGATATGTCAACATACCATGATGTACTCGTATGTCCCAGTGTGTACGTCTGAATAAATTGAGTAAACAAAGATTCCAGCAGTCTGCATTGGTGCCTTGTAGACACAAGTGTATGAGTGGTTATATTGGTCAGCACACGAACAGTACCCCATTCGCGGTAATCACACTCTACACTTCTACTTCATACATACACCATCCTGCGTCGGTTGGAGTGACCAAGTTTAGGGCCTGCTTCCCCTGGAGCCTTTGCCTTCCCTAACTCAGGACTAGGGTGAGTTACCCATTTACAGCTGGGTAGACTGGAGCATGCCTGATCTCAACAACACACCACTCTTCCTTACAGAGCATACCGACTGACACTTTACAGAGTGGAAAGAAGAAAAGAAACTTTACACCAGCACAATGAGAATCATGGGCGTGTTGAAGGATATAAGTTCTAAACTGTTTAGGAACCATGACCTGTTGTTTAAGAGCAGAAGAATCTTTAAACATTCTGATCAGGATACCATTGTTAAGGATATACCATTGACGAGGGGCGTTATTTGCAAGCATCTCCTCAACACTTACCAAACGAAAAAATTTCTGCAAAGAATCATCATCTCTTTGCAGCGTTGCAAAAGATTCTTTGTTAATAGTAGCATGAAAATCATAACCCTGATTTTCAGGCACAATGTTATCAATCGTTTGAGCTTGTGCTTGAGCCCTTGTTGTTACTGCATTCGCAGTTAAAATGTTTTGCCGTTCCCACTCAATAATTTCACCAGGTGTGCAATCTTTGCCACCGTGGATACGGCCAACAATAAGGTCAGTGATTGGGTTTTTTAAAAGACACACTTTAATTCTCCCTGTGAAAAATGGAGTCGCTATGTGAACAATAGCTGTGGGATAGAACTCTACTGTTCCCCCAAATGTGACACATTTATTAAAATCTCCAGTGGAGCATGAGGGGTGCACTAGAGATTGGCGAACTCCGACCGTTGTGCAACCAGTATCTCTAAGCACAGATACCTGCGTATCGTTTAGTAGGCCTTTATGAAAATGTAAGGTGCCTGTGCCATCATGAGCAGCAAGTGCTGTCATTGTAGGAAGTGGATGACCGCATCTTAATGTAGATACCACATTAGGCTGAAATAAAGTTCGGCAATCAGGACACTGCGAAGCAGCATCAAAGTCAAAAAAAGAACAAGCAGCAGCCTGATTTACCGAAGGATTACTTTGAGTAGCACCAGATGTATCAGCAGATTGTGCTGAGTTAGCATGATAGTTTGTACGTTCAACGCTCCGAGAGCGGAAGGGATGTTATCATACTGATTATTATAAGAATAATTCCGGTTTCTATTGTCCTGTGAATAGTTAGACCTTCTAGGAGTTGCATATTGGTTACTGTATCTATTACCATTCCAATTTCCTCTACTCCTGAAAAAATTATCATTTCGTTTCCATCCTCTCTGTGGTTGGAATTGGTTCTGTTCTGGTCCCCGAAATTGTCTAACATTTCCTCTAGACGGGGGAGATTGATTATCGTAAGAGTTACCACCTTGAAAGTACCCATAGTTATTACCTCTACCACGACCAAAATTCCTGTCGAGACTCTGAGACCTTGGTCTTATGTTTTTGTTGTTCCAAGATGACGCTAATGCCACAGGTAGAGCCTCTTTGATGTGAGAGTTACTCACACATGTGCCTGGGTGAGCGGTAATAAACTGTCTTCCCAATTCTTCCACCAATGTCAAATCCGTAGGTTTCCGTTCATGAAGGTATGATAGGAACTGCTGGTTAACAGAAGACAACACTTTGTCTCTGAGCATTAAGTCCATTAGTGCCTCATATGTTTGTGGAATTTTCGCTAATTCAACCCATCTGTTGAATGTTAATTTAATGGCAGCAATAAATTCCGAGAAGTCCTTCCCTGTTTCTGGCAACATGGTCTTAAAACGCATGCGATAGCCATTTTCATCCAATTGGTAAAGTTTAAGCAATAAAGCTCTGGAAGCTTCATAGTTATTCCTACTGGGACCGTCTATGGTACAAACAAGTTGCATCACCTGTAAAGTACTTTCAGATTTATCAACTTCATGGGCCTCACACACAGCAATTAAAGCTCTGGAAAGTAGTTTTGTTTAATATTTAGCAACTTGAGTTTTTCAAGTTCTAAAGATAACATCTTTTCATCATGTAATCTTTTTTTTATCTTCTGCTTCCATCGCAAGTATTTTAAGTTTCTCTTGGCTGGCTAAATCTTCAGCTCTTCTCTTCTCAGCTAATTCTTCATTTCTTTTTTCTCTGGCCAATTCTTCATTTCTATTTTCTCTGGCCAATTTTTCAGCCCTATGTTTCTGATATTCAGTCATAGCAAATTCTTTTAGGGCTTCTCCTTCCATGCCAAAGGCTTTACCTTGTTTCACAAAATAGTCCAAGGTAGCCATTTTGTATCAATGTATACAAGTATTAAGTAATTGTCAGATTTGTATAATCAATAATATTAATGGCTATTAACAATGCAATCAATGAATGGTAAGGAAAAAAATAATGAAAAAGACAACAAATATAAATATAGATAAGAGAAAAAAAAATACTTTGGAGCAGAATAAAACACTAAGCGACAAAAGACATTACCAGTAAGCATCAAAAGAGAATATAAATGTCAAACTAAAGAGGAAAAATACAGCAAATTGAAACACGCTTACTGCTAAGTCAGAACAACACAGGACCAGAGACATGGTGTATAAACATAAAATTTTTTATGTAACTGAGAGATAGCAAGGAGAGACCAACAGATACAAACAAAATTAGTGCAACTAAAGCAGAAATACTATACAATGACAACGCACAGAACACAAGACGTCACACCTATACAGACAGTGGTCGAAGAAAACCAGACAGAGGACCTAAGTCGCACTGCGAATATCAGCCGGATATTCCACTGTTGGAAATCTACAAGCAAACCTAACGAAACATCCGGTGTGAGCCCATTGAATCAATGAGATGAACCTCTTGCACCGAATCACCTCCCAACCAAACCCACAGGGACAAACAAGCTAACAGAAAGGTACAGATATAACATGCAAGAAGTAAGAACGAGCTCAGACCAATTTAGCACAGTTCACAAAAAGTGCACGTAAAGCCACTTAGCTTGGGGCCAAGGATGGTGAATCTGTCGCACAGCATCTCCTGGACAGGTTGTCAACGTAGCAAGGGCACAAAATAGGTCGAGCAGCAATAATGTGATTATTAGATATCCAAATAGAGCAGGAAGCACGACATCATTGTAGTTTTTCTTACAGAAAGTTCAACTTGATAATGTTGGGCCTTGAAAATTTGACAAAACAGGCGTGTAGCAGCAGCCTGATTAATAACATGTACATCAGAACTTGATTTAAACGAGGAGCATTCACTGGGACTCTGCTGTAACGTCTTTCTCAAAAACACAATAATTTGACCAGTTGTACAATGAGCAGAAAAATTTCGTCACAGTCATTTATTTCCACCCGCATCAATTTCATGCCATGCGCAGAGGAAAGTATTCAAAACAGTTCCAGAAAAAGTTCATAATGCATAAACAATAGACAACATGGTGTGGTTTCACTTTGTCCGATGTTGTTGAACAGTCCACACAAAAAAAAATCGTCCCCATATCGGTCACCAGAAATCTGTTGTGTAATGGCTATCAAGGAATGTTATATGCGGGGCAGTTAGGTTCTGGCTTGGTGAGTATGTCTTCAATCGTTGCTGATGTTTACGCGAATGCTAGGTTGAGTAGACAAAGGGTTAGCATCATACTTTTCACCTGAACACAGCCACACAGTATCGTTCTTAGCTCGTACAACAGTGTTAATGATTAATCAATGAGTTGGTGAAGACTGGTCCACATCCAAATTTATTCACAGTAGCTCCAACAATAATTCAGCATAAATAACATTAGGTAGATTGCATTCATTAAGGTCCAATGTCAGTCCATCGGGGTAAACAATGTAAGAGGCATACAATTCATAAATCTCAATTCTGACCGAACGAGACTAGCGTTCCGGTTAAAGCAAGCCGTGAACGAAGTATGGCGGCAAATGTAAATATATGCTGACGATCGAAAATGTTTACCTCAAAATACAGTCACAACGCTTCCCATGGAAGCTGTAACCCTTGACGGCCCATAAACACATCTTATACAATCGTGGCGACCAAATCTCATTAATAGCCACTGAGACAATATATCGAATAACACATTCACCACGGGAACACAACCATGGCACGTCTCGTCAGGGCTGTTTACATTTTATCAATCGCACGGGAAACTGACCGCTCGGCTGCGCATGGGCAGACGATACATACGTCACGTTATATATTTATAGCTAATGCAGACAGCTGTATTTCAGCACAGGATTGACATACGCCTGTGCGCAAAAGCCGTACACAACAATTATAAAACAACCATATCGATTGGAGGCCGACCTCTTTGCAATCTACGTTTTGCTGATGATATCGATCTTATAGCTGTAACAGAATCAGAACTTCAAGACCTTACCTCTAGACTGGAAAAAGTAACAAGAACATATGGGATGGAAATTAATATAGAAAAAAGCAAGATATTGGTGAATAGCCATATGAAGCATGTTCCGACCAACATTACGTTAAATGGGCAAACGTTAGAAGGAGTGAACACCTTTAAATATCTGGGGTCCACTATATGTAGTGATGGAAGATCAAGTAAAGACATCAAGACAAGACTTGAGATGGCCTCAGCTGCCATGACAAGGCTGAATGTGATCTGGAAAAGTAACATCAGTTTTCCTGTGATGATCAAATGATATAAATCACTTGTATTATCTATTCTCTTGTATGGGTGTGAGGGCTGGACACTCACTGCAGATACGTAGGGAAGGATTCAGGCTTTCGAGTTTAAATGTTATAGAAGAATTTTGCTCATTTGCTATAAAGAGCACAAAACAAATACCTATGTTAGAGAGAAAATAAACACCTATGCACGCCACCAAGAACCATTTTTGTCAGTAGTGAAACGTCGAAAGCTTGCCTCGTTTGGGCATGTAACTCGTCATGACTCCCTTTCGAAAACGATCCTGAAAGGAATATTCGAAGGTAAACGGAGAAGAGGAAGGCAAAGAAAATCCTGGGCTGATAACATCAAAGAATGGGCAGGGCACGGTTTTTCCACACTTGTACGCATTGCTGAGGATAGAGAGCAGTGGAGGACCCTGTCTGCTGATGCTTCCACCATTGCACCCCTACGACCCCTGACGGGTTACGGGTTTAGACGATGATGATGATTCTTCGCAAGCACACGTTTATAAAACGTGGTACATGTTGTTTTTTTTATTAATGTATTATTAACAAGGCGATGCACCTTAAACGTTGGTTAGATGTATTCCCTTATCAGCTGTCAGAAAGTTCACGCACAGAGACTCCCTGGGGCGTTTAAAAATGTAACAGACGCCAGGTGTGAGAAAAACAACCTTTTAGTTGCAAATGTCAAAATGTATTAGTCTACGCGATGTTCCTTTGAAGATATAGGTAACTAATGTTTTCATTACACACTCTGTAAATTCATTTCTCTCAGAAAAGTAAATGTCCCGCATGTGGTCCATGTATGCAGGAGAGTATCAACAGTTAAGATAAAACTAGTTTACTGTAAACACTCCTAGACCCCCATCACCGGGGCTGGTTTTTTTCCGATTTAAGCAATCGGGCCACGCGCAACATGAGGTCCCATTTTCTGGATGTGGTCTCCGACGTTGAAAAAAAAATTAGGTAGATTTAAAAAAGCTTTGTCAAACAGAAGCATGTCATGTTTTAAGTTTTACACGGCAAAAATGTAACAGTGACCAAAAGACCAAAAAAAAAAAAAAAAAAAAAAAATTACTGACTGGTAAGTAAATTTTAAATTTTAGACGGAAGTACCCGGCTTCTCCCTCCCTCTTCCCATCCCCCCCACCACTCATTCCTCCTCATTCTCATTTAATTCCCATACCACCTCCTCTCCCCCCTCATCCCCCCCCCCCTCCCCTCACATCAAATTCCCCATCCTTCCCCTCCCTCTCTTCCCCCCCCCCCCCCCCCCAATTCTTCTTCATATTCTTCATCTCATCCCCTCCATCCCCCCCTAATTTTCCCATACCTCCTTCATTCCCTCCTCTCTC